>VYZT01058682.1:1200-18526 GCA_013400735.1 Pomatostomus ruficeps | reverse complement strand
CTCCAATGTTGGTACCTCACCCACGGACTGCAGGTGGCTCTGCATCCCTCATGGACCCCCATGGACTGCAGGGGGGACACCCCTCCTCACCATGGGCTCACCACGGCCTGCAGAGGAATCGCAGCTCCAGCGCCTGGAGCACCTCCTCTCTCTCCTTCTCCACTGACCTTGGTGCCTCCATGTTGTTTTCCCTCACATGTTCTCACATCCTCCTCCTTCTCTAACTAAAAGCAGCTGCGTGTACATTTTGTTTTGATTTTTCCTTAAATATGTCATCACAGAGGCGTAACCAACCTTTCTAATTGGCCCAAACATGGACAGTGACATGTCCATCATCTTCAGAGCCATCCGAGATTGGCTCTGCTGGAAATGGTGAAGAACTCCAGAAACTTCTCACAGGAGCCATCTTTATGGCCCCCTCCCCTCTACTAAAACCACAACACATTGCTTTAGGCAATATTCACAGAATAGGAGGTGGCATGTACCAGTATGCAGAAAGAGCACTCCGAAGGCCTGCACCATAACTGTGTTCCTTCTTCCACTGTGGATTCTGTGTGTTTATGTTTTTCTTTCCTTCTCGTTTGAAAGGAAAGAGGGCAAACTATTCAGTAGCATCACATAACTATTCCTGTCTAATAAAGGCACTGCACAGTGTCTTTATGCTTTTTTTGAGTAATGTGTGTACTATCTCTGAGAATTACAAAATTACCATTTCAACAGAATTCAATGCTGCTGCCGTGAAAAGTTTGTAAGCATGACAGTTCGTGCTGAAATTAATGCAAATGGCTTTTGTGTTTGTTTTGGATATCTCTGCATCTTCATTCATGTATCAAACTTTGGTAACTGATGCGTTCATCAGGCATTCCTCAGTGCTTTTCAAATCTTCAGAGAAGTAGTCTAACTACATTACTAACTTAAAAATTTTAAGTCATTAAGGTGGGAACATGTAAGGAAAAACGCATTTAGAACTATAATTATTGAAGAGTTTTTAAAGTAAATAGATAAATAACATTTTATTAGGAACAAAAAAATTTCATATATAGCAAAAATACAAATCATAATAACTCAGCAAGATTATTGCTCAAAATCTTTTTGCTCTTGTTGGCAAAAGATAATAATATTGAAATTGTGATAAGAAAGAGGTGAATTTCACTGTAAGGTTTTCTTGGTGGATTTACACCAGCAATTGGCCAATTGAAAGCAGTTCATCAACAGCAGCATTCAGTACTCCATAACCACTTGAAACAAAAAACAGCTCTCCAGATGGAAGAGAATAATTCTGACACCACAGGTGCTGGACTGTAAATTTGTAGTTTATGTGAGTAAAGAATTAGTGCCTGCCCTCCTTACCCAAGAGAGACAATCATGATCCTGTAGGTAATCTGTGTCATAATGTCACCCATAGACATACGCAAGCAAGTTTTAAATTGACTGTCTGGTGTATAATTAGTGTTTGTCATACAGAGCTCAACACTGTAAAAACTGACCAGGAGCCTGCATTAATATGTGGATTTCTAGCCCATAGCCAGAGACTGCAGTGAAGTACTTCTCTGAGAGCTACAAGACAAATAAGGGTGGAACTAAAAATTCTGGTTTACAGGCAGACTGTTTAGAAGGTACATAACCTTCTGAAGATGCAACTGTGTAATGCAACGAGGGAAGCCTGGGTTTTCACAGTACGTAAGTGTCATTCTGTAAAATTTCTTAGAATTTTAATGTATATCCATCTCTATGATGGTTGTCCTAGAAATTCAGTGTACAGAGTTTAAAGAAACACCTTACTGGTAAATAAAGTCGTGAGTGCCTATAAATGCTCCTATATCAGAGCATTTTCTCACAAGATTTTGGCTAATAGAGCAAGCACGCTACTAATTATTTGTGATTTAATTTTGAGTGTAAGGGACCATTTCCAATCGACTGTTTGCAAACATCAAGACTCCTGGGGAAAACCCCTTCCCCCCCATCTTCTTAGCATAGATATGGATGTTCCCTGCCAGAGGGCCTGGGAACTTTACTAGATGGTCATAACCTAGACTGGACTTGAGTAAAAAGTCTCCTCGGAAGTTTGTGGCAGAGACAGTGATTCTGCCATATCTTAGAGTGCCTACCTCAAAAATATAAGTTATACAATAAGATCACAATAAAACTTATTTCCAAAAGCACAGCAATTTTTTATACTGTTCTCCAACCTTTAGAATAAAAGGGAAAATGTAGACAGTACATGCAGAAGACATACAAAGAAAGGCCTTGTGATTAACAGAAACATTGCTTAAAGAACTTTCAAAATACCATTTCTACAGAGGTACTTATCACAGACAAGGAGGGTAGAATCAAAATAGAAAATGTTAGAATCCATTTATTTAAAGTGCCTGCAGTTATCGTTTCAAGGCAAATGAAGCAATAATAAATACAGAGCATTTGAAAGGAAGATAATCTGTATCCACCGCATTTTAATAAACAGTAATCACAAAAATCAATGCAGGCACGTTGGATCTGCTTTTCTATTAGTTTTCCTATTACTGTTCTCCCTTTCTCTTCTTTCACCTGCCTTTTCTATCCAATACCTAATGGAATGATCTGTAGTCCCCATTGTTTTACTGTCTGAACTTTTGTCTTTATTTTTCTTTCATAAACTGGGTTTTAAACTTAAAAATTAATTTCCTCACTTGTATTATCAACACTACCAGTCCTAACACCTAGTGGACAGTTTATCTCTTAATTTGTTTTCTTTTTGCAATCAATAGGTCAGAAATGCTTCTTACTAATTTTAATCATTATTAGGGTGACTGAGAAGGATGGCGTTTCCCACCATGAAGTCTGGGAAGGAGAAATTAGATCAGTAAAAAAAGTCAGATAAGTTTATTTTAAAAGTATAATCTGTCACCAGCCAATTTTAAAACACCACTAGGTATGTATAATATCAAATTTTACATATATTTAGCAAAACCACTATTATTTTCCCAGGCAATAGAAAAGTAAGCAAAATCAACATTTTCTGGAAAGTACAAATACTTTTCTCTCACACAAACATGGTTTTAGATCAGAGAAACATTGAAATTTAAACATAATACACATATTTAGAAAAATTATGAAAAAGAAATTAGTCTAATGAATATTTTTATACCAATGTATAAATGAGTAAAAAAAATTGGCCACGGGGTAGAAAATAACACTAGAATAAAATTATAAACAGTTATTTTTGGTCAAGTAGGTTTCTGATTTAAAGAGTGAGCTAGGTGTCTCCAGGAGCAATTTGTTGCATCCTAAAGTAGTTGCCTAAGTGAGAGTGATTGAATCATGTTCTGGACATATCTGTCTCTCTCTCTTTACTACACAGGATGCAGTTAGTGATATTTACCTCTTTTACAGATAAAGCCATGTAGGTAAATCCCATTCTACAGAATAGAGGTGGGATATTAGAACAACAAAAAAAGGGAAGGATGCCAATTTACTCTCTCAGCCACTGCTCCACAGGAGGGATGTGCTGGAAATTGCACAGGGTGCCTCCCTTTGTGTCAGGTAAGTCCAAGTGTCCTAAGGCCAACAAAAACCTGAATATTCCTTAAGAAAATACATCTGGGTCAGCTCAGAGTAGTTTTGGCCTTGAATCTACCCTGGTAGCTTAACATATCCGTTTTGACATTATTTACTGTGTTGTTACCAGAGGATGAGGTAAAAATGGGAACTATATGTACTGGACACTGTACAAAATAGCAAATGGATCTTCTCCAAAGGACTTTCAGTCTTAGTAATAGATGGGTAAAATAAGGAAAAGGGTTATGACCCACAAATGGAGGCAGGAATCATGTTAATTCCTAAACTGACTTGATGGATTTTTTTTGAAGGAGATTGCTTTAGCCGAAAGAGAAGAGCCTAAAATACAAACAGACCAGAATGAGAAAAAAAGTTTGGTGGAAACTATGGGTGCTGATTCAATGAAAACACTAAGAAGGAATGGATAGAAATGGTGACTTGGTTTAGAAAAGCAACCACATGTCATGATATTCTGTAAGCCACCACCTTATCTATTTGTCTGATTTTTTTCCTTTTTATTTCTTCTAAGTTATGTGAAGGTATCGAAAAGGAATGACAACACAGATTTGAGTGCCCCCAGAATATTTGTGAGAGATGATTTCCTGATAAACACCTCCTTTTAAAAGGAGATCTAGAGGAGGATGACACAAATAAGCCCCACGGTTCATAGCCATCAGTGCAAAAGTTTGAGTTCCATGTGTCTTTGTAGCTGCATCAGCTTCAACTTCTATATATTAGTTTGTACTCCATGTCGATATTTCAACAAATGACCTGAATCACAGCTGTGGTAGGCAGATTTCTACATATAAATTAACACCGTTATTGTCAAGTAGTCAAGGTTCAGTGCTGACCATCATTTTATATTATGTCATGTAAAAACTGCAAATATCATGTCCCTATGTTGCCTGTTTTTACTGACAAGCAAGCATCCTAAACACTGTAGCATTTTGTCAGTTCAGCAGATCCAAAGCCATCCATCACTGCTGCTATTTCTGTCATATGCATTTAACTTCGGCATCAGCCAGCAGTCTGCAGCCTTGGTTACTTATCAGTATCATCACAACTGTCAGATGGGGAGTGAATTCTTTTTCTCTCCAAAAGTTGGTTAATATAATGTTTGATATAGATACTTTGGTTAACAAGTTTTCTGAGCCATGTTTGATATTTGAGTGTAGGAATGTTTCCATCACGATCTTTCATAGTTTATTTACATTTCTAACATCTTTGTGAACACTTTAAGCATCAATATTGGCTGTCTCAAGGATGTATGTTTTCTTCTTCCCAGCAGTCACAATCCAAAACCCATGAGCTTCCAGATATCAAGGAAAGGGTTCAAGAAATCCTATAGTCTTAAACACAGCTGATTTCAAAGACACATAATAAAACTAAGGAAATGTCATTGAAGTATTGATATGACAGTTTATTTTGATTTCAAAGTTCAGGTCTTTTTTTTTCATTTTTCTGTGAAGATGAATGAAAGATTTAGGAAAGTACCTAAAAAAACTATAAATCCCATTGATCTCAGATTGTGAACTAGTAATATTCTGGAATAAGATAGAAACACTCTGATTAACAAGCAGTTTGAACTACTGGATATCTTTTATCTTTTTACAAAACTCTCCTCTTCAAACTCTTCTGAAAACAATCAAATGAAATTTGAAAAGGGAGGACAGTCTCAGATCACAGATCAACTGGATTTATTTAAAGATGTAGCTTTAAATTAAGGCAAAAAACTTTCAGGGACTAGGATGTTGCTCCTGCAGCAGTTTGATGACACAAAATCCAAGCATTATAATCTTCATATATTAAAAAATAAAAATGCCATCTACTATCTTGTGATTTAAATAAGCGTAACGATTTAAGAGATTCTTCTTATCATTGACTACACAATTTTTATTTTTTTAATAGTTGAATTCTTGCAAGTGAAAATTTATTCAAATAATACAACCTAACATAGTTGTCCATAGCATCAACAACAGTAATTCTAACTGCAGTTATTGCCAAAGTTGCAAATTAAACAGTATGTATACACAAAGGCACAAACTGAATACTGAATAAGCATAGATCTTTGAAATTCAGAGCAAAAAGGAAAAAAGCACACGTCATGAATTCTGAAGGCTAAGTTTCTTAGCTAGGGTTAGAGCAAACAAATAATGAAGATAACTGTTAACTAGACAGGTATATTTATTTACTGTACATTTGCATCTCATAAATTCTTGGTATTTTTCTTTAATACAATAACAGAATTTTAATATAATTTAAATATACTTAATAAAATAATATCAATTTGATTTTTCTTATGTTCTTCATTACAACCTTGGAGAAGTCGAGAACTATTAATTTTCCTAGTAGACAGTCGTTATTTCTTAGTAGAATGATCAGACTGTGATATTTGCCATTTAAAAAAATCATTAATACAAGTTGAAAATGGAAGAAACTAGGGAAATAAAATGAAATAGCTTTAGATCCCTGCATTTCTCTCCCTGGATTAATTTTTTTTTAATATGGTAAAATATAAAATTATTTTCAAAGAAAAATAATAAGAAAAAGTCCCTGAATCCTTTCTTCATAGTTACTTCTAATGCTATTATAATTAACTCTAAAATAATGGTGCATTAGTTAATCACCATATTGCAATGGAATTTCCATGGATCCACATATAATGTGGATATTAATAATAGGTTAGTTCATCATAATTCATCTTTTAACAATTAATATGAAGTGAATGAATGAATGACCGATTAGTCATTTATTAGCAAAGGAAGATGTGCAATTATGTCCTTTCTGTACTAAACACTTTTTGTTAAAAGATGTTTTTTCATCTATAGTAACAAAAAAGATGATAGGAAAAGGTTAATATTATGAACACTTCTTCAATTTCAAATCATCATCAGATGTATTAGCACATATGAGAACACTGTAATAGTTGTCCCTTGTTTTAATTAGAAAGCACAACTATTCATATGAAATAAGATGGAATCAACAGGGGCTGAAAAACATTAAACTGAATAATTTAATTTTCCTCCCCCCCCCAAATAGTTGTGGAATGGTTGGGCTGGAAACCTGACAAACAGCTCATAGAAAGCAGTGCACACATGGTGGTTCTGAAATTATTCCCCCAAAACCTGAATTGTTTTAAGGCAGTTATAAAATACATATTATCTAATTAACTGTTCTAATTTTCTAATATATGCAGGGCCATAGAAGGCCATGGGTGGATAGAGTAGGCTTTAGTTAGAATACAGGGTTTTGCAATCCATATTCTGATACTGGAATCTACATTTGGCCACTGCTTAGCCTGGAGCCTCCACCCAGAGCTCAAGGCAGCTGATTGGGGAAAATTTACAGCTATACATGAAGGATACGCCCTAAGCTTCACACCAGTCTATTAATGCTGGTCTTTTTATTGGAAGGAGTTGAATGCTGATATAATTGACCTCTGTGAATTACCTTGGTTGTGGGAACACTTCAGCAGAGAGGAAGCATTTCTACATCACTGCCTTCAGTGCTTTCCTGCTCTGGGAGTACCTAGCCTACTTGTCAATGTGGTTTGAGCAAAAATGACTCCAGTGCTCTTCTTTTCACCTCTCCCAATGTCAGTGTGTTTCACCGAGAACAGAGCTCTTACATTTAAATAGCTCTTTCAATTTTTTCTTCATTTCATATGCATACAGATAAAATAATTATATAAATCTGAATTTGTTTCTTTACTTTTAATCATTGAAAATTAAAAAAAAAATCTTTTGGGAACTCATTTTAACCAGAGAAATTTCGAGTTCATTAAGGAAGTATATGTCCTGACAATCAGAAACATTTGCAGAGCAGCTTTTATAAATGTTTCAGCTTTGTATGCATTCTGATACTAATAAGAAAGACAGTACTTCTGTGCAGGAGACTATAATATGCATTTTATGACCATATTTGTCTCCTTCAGCTTTTACAGGAGACAATCTTCAGAGTATTTATGAGTGGATAATTAATATTTACATTAATATATTTTAATCTTATTTAAATAAATCAAGTGTCACAGTTCAATTTTCTAACAGTTACACAAGTCCCTAGTGAGCAGAGGAATATGTTGACATTGACCTCAATGTTCAAATTGCCACGATACAGTAATAAAAAATAAAATAAAAAAAAATTTAAAAAATCAACAAATCTATGATTTTTTTTCCTTGCTTCTTGCTGCTCTAGGATATGTCCCATCTGGTCCATATTTAGATGAATGATTATGTATGTCACTCAGTACCAGAAAAAACCTAGTAATTTCATTTGATGTTTACTTTCCAAAGATGAATCACAGTTCTCAGCAATGGCTAGGGAATAGTGCCATAGTAGAAGAAATGTATGTGTTAGTTTATTTTCTGAAGTGTCTAATATGCTCCATTTCATCTGAGCAAAAGCTAGAAAAATAGTAATCATGCAAGGAGAAAAAGAAATTCGAGAAACAACATAGAAGGAAAAGGAGTCTGATATATGTATATTTGAATAGTATTGAGTTTGCTTCAACAGCATTAAACCATTTTTGACAGGTGAAGTATCATGCTCTCTATAAAAGTGCAATTGCTATTAATAATACCTCATATTCTTAGAGAAACTTCCATCCAAAAGACTCATGTGAGCTTCATTATTGTCAATTTATAAAACGATGAACTAAGCTTTACTTAGAACCAAAATTTTCAAAAGAATTTCCTGTTTACCTGGTAATAATTTTTATTACCCCAGCGGCACAAACCAGTGTATGCCGTATCTGGAAATCAGTCCAGAAAAAGGCTGCAGAAGCAGAATCATCCTGTTTGCATTCTACATGAAATTTCAGGACTCTGGTTTCCAGCTCAAGTTTGTGTGGGACATTTAGGTATCATGCGTTTATTTCAGGAACAAAGCCAGCTGCTCCTTTGCCACTGGGAGAATCTGGAATGTATTAAGGATAGCCAGAATGATTAGAGAATGATGAGCAAAGGGTAGGGTTAATTATTCACCCTAATTATCTGCAAGAGTCTCGGTGAAAGTGTCAAGTACTGTGCCCTTTCACTGGTAAGAACAGGACCATCGGTCAGTTTCTGTGGATCATCCCGAGCTCTTCCACACACTGATCATATCTGGTCACAGCTAAGACAGCATTTATTCGGACAGCTTGTAATTGGCTTTTCATCTATGCATTATCATATGATTTTCCTGGTTGCAAACACTGAGGCAATAAATTAAACAAGTCTTTAGTGCCTCTGCGCTGTGTCCAGCTTTACGTGTCCTTTTCCAAGGTGCTTTGTCAAATTTCCCAGGGAAATTGACAGTTAGCTCTTGGAGGTGATAAAATATGGGTCGACAAAGTCATCAGTGTTTGTGAGAAAAAGGTACTCAAGACAGACAACAGTCTTACACAGACTATTATTATTTCAGTCAAACTTCTGCAGTGCTTTGTGAATGGAAAGAGCAGTGAGACACCTCTATCTTGAATTTTCTATTCTTTTCTCTCAGTTCCCTTCTTTCTTGGTGTAGAGATGCCCAGTCAGGTTTATCCTAGCAATTTTGAAGATTTCTGTCTGTTGATACCGGAATTCTGTGGAAAATCTAAATGCGTTTTCACTGCAATCAGAGCAAAACTCAGAATTTGGGTTTTTCAAAGACAAGGAAAATGGCTATATTAGGAATACTTAACCAAAATCTAAGATAAACTTTTCATGTGAGTGGGATGTCCTAGTTCTATCTGTATTACTATAGCAACCAGCTAATTATTCCACTCCTCCTCCACTGCCCTTGTGTGCATGGAACCTTTTTTTTCTTTTAGGATCTATTCACCATCCAAGATATATGAAATGATGGTACCAACTTCTTGTTCTGAACTATATTTGCAAACTGATATTTCCCTTAAATCTTCATCATAAATCAAATCAAAGGGTTTGCAGATAAAAGAGTCAAATCAGTTTGCTTTTTAGAGCACATACTTAGAATGCTTTTTAAAACACTGCCTGAACTGGTAATGTTAATGACAGTGACGTACCTCCTGATTTTGCACAGAGCTTCATTTTTTTGCATCACATTTTCAAAAACCTCAGGATTTTAAGTGCCAGTATAATCAGAAAAAAACCAATAGTAATTTAAAATTTCCTTTTTTTAAATCTTGAGGGCTTGTTCTTTTATTTCCTCACTTTTTTTTTTTTTTTTTGGTGGGGGGAAAAAACCACGCTGGAAAGACAAACCAGCAAACAAAGAAAGCCACCAAACCCCATCAAATCCAAACTCCTACATTCCATTGTGGATTTAGTGGAGGAAAGAGAAGGTGTTAGTGGGACAGTAGATTGACTGTTCCCTGGCAATTAGGGAAGAGTCTGTGGTTATCTGCAGAGCAGCTCTGCCTGGCACAGTGGAACATGAGGTGACCTGCTAGGGCAGCAGAACCTACACGGCACTGCTTCGGGGCTGGCTGCATGGCACCCTTCGAAACTGCCCTGAGAAAAGAGTGCAGATGTTCTTAGTGAGATATGTTTGGTAGCCTGTGTGTACACAAGGAAGCAGAAAACTATGCGGCTTCCTGCTATCTGTCAACAAGCAGCCTTGATAAAGCTACTGCAGGGGGACTGGCTTGCTCAGGCCTGCTCAGTGTCATAGAAGTGAAAGCCATTTTGTCACTGACTCATTGTGGGCTCCCCTCAGAGGTCTTCTGGGAAAAGATTGCTTTTTAAAATTTATTTTTATTAAAAGTTAAATTTGGGGAGTATGAGCAGATTTCCTCTTGATCAGCTGCTTGGTGGACAGTTTCAATTTGTTTTTCTTAAATATGAGTCACTGTAAAATGTGATGAAGAGAGTTAAGAATTATATCTACCTAGAATAAATTAGAATTTAGCATAAGATATAATAGTGTTTATGAAGAATTTCAAAATTATCCAGCAGAAAGAAGGGACTGTTGTAGTTCTCTAATTGGAAGCCCATATGGTTGACTGAGAGGTAGATGAGGAAAAAGAAAAGGAGTCTTGACTGAGAAATTACCCTTTCTTTCCCATTCCAGGCTCCCACTGGGGAAAGAAGAGAGGCAAAGAGAATACATATCTTATGTCTTATTTACATATAAGACTGGTGTTTGTTGGGCAATATCCCTCCTCCTGGGATATCAATGTGAAGTTAGAAACAAATGTTCAATTGATTGTTTAACAGCCTTGTCTCTGCTCAGATGCCACTACCAAAATGTGAAGCAAGAGCATAAACAGTGGCAGAAAAGACTAAGTAATCTTCTACTTGTTGGAAATGTCTAATATACATGTCCACTTTTTTTTTTTTTTTTAGATTAAAATATTCAATCTTTTTATCTCTATTGGATGCCACAAAGTAATAAGGTTCTCTCATTTACCAAGCTGACCTATCTGTTCCATGCAGGGCTCTAATTATAGTCAGGGAGGGAGAAGAAAATACCCTCCTTAGAAATTTGCTTCAGATTTTTTAATTTTACTTTACAGATCTCTCTTATAATGAATTCCTGTGGTTTTGTTGGGTGAGATGATACTTAGTTTAAGAGTCTCATGCTAAGTTAGTACATTTCCTTGAAGCTGACTGCCTCCCTGAACAGATAATGAAACATTTCATCAGCTTCCCCACAGGAAACTGATCTTAACTTTTAACCTTTTTTTTCCCCTGGTTGGACAAAGCAAAAAAGAAAACATCTTTAAAGTGTTTATTCAATATAAACATTAGCTTGTATTTCTGAAAAGTTTCACAGCTTTTGGCTTCACAGAATTCAGATTTGAAAGAGTAAAGGGTTTGAAACATTCAGGGAAGGACAAGACAGTAACTGCTTCATGCTGCACTTGCACATGGGTAAAAAATTATTTCAGTTCTGTTGTCAAATTATTTCCATGTTATCTGTAGATAGTTTCAGGTATTGCTTTCACCTAGTTATTAAATGAAACATTCCGTGATTCTGTGCTTCACAAGGTTGCATTTGTGTATCATTTGCAGCTTCCTAATGTGAACAGATGTCCATAAACAAATGGCACAATTTTATTGGTAGAAAGCTAGGGTTGCATACATGTAACAATTATATTTGATACATGATGACATATATATTTTATCAGTAAGGGTTTTCCAATAAATGGAATGTATTTAAAAATCTACATCATTGGCCGAAGAGAAGCCACTAGTTCAGTGGGTATTGGTCAGTTTGTATTTCCATAGTGGTTTCTTATGACCTTACAATTTATTTATCCAGGGATTTATGCAGCCATAAATGATTTAGAAAACTCGACAAATTACTCTTACTCAGATGAGACATACTCATTCCTAGATCATATCAAGTAAATTGGAATTACTTAAATTAAAAATCCGTTAGGTCAGTTTACTTTATATCTGCCCTGAACTGCCACAAAAGTAAAGGAAAGTAACTATGAGCAGACTTAAAGGTTGTCTTGATAGATTTCTTTCCCTCATCCTCCCTTGATGCACTGTATTTGTTTTTCTTCAGCTGTACTATTATTCTCTGTTGAATTGACAGACAGCTGCTGTTGGACTTGTAATTCTGGATGTTGGCTCTTTTCGCATTCAGAGACAGAGAGAAAACAGACATAACAGACATGCAGTTTGTGAGCATCAAGACTCGTGTTCTGCTCCCATCTTGCTTCTAATAATTATGAGTTTATAATGTCATTCTTGTTATTCATCTGGCTTTTGCCTCTATAGTAGAGCTGCAACATTCTTACTAAAACTCCAGGTATTCTTTTAATTAATGACACAAAAGTCAGTATTTGTATATAGGATACAGCTTCCTTTCAGTATTCTCATTTCTGGTTTTGAAGACTTATTTTGTTGCTTGTTTAGTAACTTTTGCAGTGTCTTACTCAGTCTGATTTTTTATTTCTTGATTTTTAATTTTTGATGTGCTAGGAATATTTTAAAATTCTTCTGTACTTTGCTTTTTGCTTTCTGCATTTTCTTGATATCTCTATTAAAATATGTAGTCATACCAGTAGGTCAAACTGATCTCTCTCCAAACTCATGAGCCTTCCCCAAGTGATACTAAGTGTTTTCTCTGTTTTCATCCATTAAGTTTTCAGAACTCTTGGTCTTACTAACATTTTGCTGAACTTTATGTGGGAAATATCTCCTACTGGAATCTGTAACCAGTCTGTTTTTATTTATCTTTCTACTTAATAGACAGAATAAATTTATGATTATTTCACACATATTCTAGACCAGCTATTCTATCACATACTAATTAGTTTCTATTTTGCATGTAAAATAGAAAGACCTCTTGCTGATTCAGTTGCTACTTGGTGAATAAATGTGCTAGCTATCACATCAAAAAATGGTTGGTATCTGGTGATATTGTCCAGTTTGGATATGGGAAATACATTTTTCTTGCAATATAGCTATTAGTAACCTTTATATCTACAGCAGTATTACAACAATCATACAGTTAAATCTGTTTGTGTAAACCTACAGCAAAACCCCAATAAATACCTGGTAGAATATCTTTTCAATTTTACTTAAGTAAACTTTGAATAAATAAAATTGAATGATATTGAAACACTAGCTCAAATATTTATCAAGTGTTAATTCATCTTGGAAACTATGACACTTAATCTGTCTGTTTTAGAACTTATTCATAAATGCAAGATGTATTTTATATATTTCAGAGCTGTGGGCCATGGAAAATAGAAAACTGTCCTAAGCTAAGGTTTCAAAGTATTCCATAGCCTGGGTAATATTTTAAGACAGCCACTGCCTCCTTTCCTGTTAATAAAAGTATAGCTTCTTTGTGAAAAATTTAACATATGATCCACTATAAATAGAAAATCACCTGAAAGATCCCCAGTGCAATCTCATCAAATGTGGAAGGAACATATTTAGTGAGTTGTCAGCATTTTCAAATGACATTTAAGTTTTCATGTGACAACTTTAGAAAACTACTGAGTCCACAGGACAGAGTTTCATAACCAATTGCCTTGTCCTTTTGCTTGCAGCTTCAAACAAAATACTCAATGTTAGTATGGATTTCACAAAAGTTTTATTGTTTTTTTTCTTTTTGTTTAATAATATGCACCTCTTTTTCCAAATTAGTACATACCAATTAACACAAATACTATTTTAGAAATTATCCTAGTTTCTTAGGAGTTTGAATTTATCACAGCAATTTAGATTAATTTAATCTGGTTGTTTACAGACAAACTACAATCCTGCAAAAGGTCCTGCATTCTTTTTGCTTTCTCTTTCCATCTGCAGAAAATAAACCTTATGCTTAACAATTGAGTTTAGTCTTTATTGCTGTGCCCAAGGCAAAATCTCAGATTGGGGTTTGCGATCTCAGAAGACAGACAGATTTAATATATTTGTCACTACCTTGACAGGGTGAAAAAAATTGCTTAAATTCAGGTGTAAGAGATGAGCCTTTGTGTAACAGATGTAATCCTCACAATGAAATGTTTTTCAGGCACTCAGTCGTCCATGTTCTGATTAGAAGACAGGAGCCTTTGTTCTAATTGGCCTAACTGTAATCACTACTTTTACTCAGATACTTCAATTTTTCTTACATTCCCCAGCCCAAACTTCTGTGGATATTGTACCCTATTTACTGACTTCATGCATTTCTAAATAATTACAGTATTTTTCTCAAACATAAAAATGCACTTTAAAAGACTGGAAATGGAAAGGATAACATTCTTAACCACAGTAAATAGCAGTAATAAAATTATAGCTGTAGGCTGATAAAAATGGAGTCTTTTTGAAGATCAAACAGTGTCATGTTCGTGAGTATCAGGTGAGGTGTCCAGGGCTTCAGTTTAGAAATACATCTGTAATTGTCTTTTGTCTTTACTTTCTAATTCATATTTAGGGGCTTTAAAGATCTGTTGTAACAGGACTCTTGTTACATTTAATAAGTGCCATGTTGATTGGCGTACTCTAAGCAGGCTTTTCAGTTTGCCTGTGGGGAAATTTAATATAAAAACATTCAACATTCTTTTATTAGTGTTTTTTACTATTCCCAGTCCCATCAGACCTTTGGTGCAAGCAGTGTATTATTGAAAAGCTTATCTGTAAGAAGTGAGCCAAGGGGAAATTCAGCCTTTATTAATATTGACATCATGTTCCTGCACAATGGTTGTCTAAAGAAACTTTTCAATTGGATTTCAACTGCTTTGATGCTGTATAAATGGAAACAACTGAATGCATGATTTAACAGAGAACAGTGAAAAATGTTGCAGCGCCTCTATACTCTAACACAAAGCATGTGTTCAAAGATACTACGCGGCTGTATTCTGCAATGTTTTCAGTCAAATTTTAGTTAGGAAGACAGAAAAAAGAACTTTGCTTCAAGACAGACTCCATTTAAAATGAACTTACTTTTTTACATTTTTAGCAATTAAGTCTTGTGATATTAGGTCTTGGACCTTGGTCAAAGGATTCTAGTCCTGTCTCTCTTAAAAAACACTGTGCAAATTTGGCCTAATTGTTTAATGGACCAGATGTCCTGGCAAGGCAAAAATTGCATAGTACTTGGAATTGGGAAGCCTCATTTTCTAGATTGGGCTCTAGCTTCAATCAAAAATCCCTGAAAATAACAAATTTATCTTTAAGACTCTTTGTAATATTTTCATAAAGCAAAAATACATATACCGTTGTAAATTACAGGTGGAACACATATTGCATGGACTTGGTTTTAGCAGTGCTTTAATTTGAAAAGAGCAATGGAGAAGTAGAAGATCTGACAGCATCTGAGCAGGAAAAGGGAGATCTAATCCAGTTATTTTCTCGTGCTAAGGAAGAAAGGATGGAAGAGTTAAAGCTGAATTCTTACACTGGCACAATGCATGAGCACTGTGACCTACAACACTCCTGCTGAAGACAAGTCACTGTTCAATAATGAATTTAAGGTTTTCTGGGCCAGAAATAGAGGATGTAATAAAGTCTGACTATAGACAGCTCACTAAAGCACTCATTCAGAAGTTCTTGGCCTTCCCAAATCTGTAGCTATGTCTCTATTTCAATTCATTATTACCTAATAAATAGTGTTCTTAGTAGGTATTCTTTTTCATTTCGGGCTTGGGCCAGTATAGGTTCTTGTCCTGGCTTCTGCTGCAATACAGTTAATTTTCTTCATAGTAGGTGGTACAGTGCTCTGCTTTGGATTTAGTATGAGAATAATGATGGTAAGAAACTAATGGTTTAGTTGTTGCTAAGTCGTGTTTATACTAAGACAAGATCTTTTCTCTCATCCCAGCCCACCAGTGAGGAGGTTGGGGGTGCAAAAGAAGTTGACAGGGGACACAGTCGGGTTAACTGACCCCAGCTTACCTATGGGATATCCCACACTGTATGGTGTCATACTCAGCAAACAAAGGTGGGGGAAGCAGGAGGAAGTGGGGAACATTTGGACTGATGGCGTTTGTATTCCCATGTCACTGTTACATGTGGTAGAGCCCTGCTTTCCTGGAGAAGGCTGAATGCCTGCCTGCCCATGGGAAGTGGTGAATGAACTCCTTGTTCAGCTTTGCTTGTGCGCAGGGCTTTTGCTTTACCTATTAAACTGCCTTTATCTCAACCCATGAATTGTCTCATTTTTTCTCTTTCAGTTCTCTCCCCTGTGCTGCCAGAGGAGAGTGAGTGAGTGGCTGCGTGAGGCTGAGTTGCTGGCCAGGATTAAACCATGACATCTGAAGTGTTTCTCTTTCTATCTCTTTTCTTTCTGTTAATAAGAACAATGATGCTTGAAAATCTGTCTTCTAAATAACTGTTTTTCATTGTGCTGCAAAAGGACTTTTTGTGTTTTACACTGGTACCTCCTGGCAACTGTGTACATTGTAGCAGAGTAACCATAAATGCTTTAGCTAAAATGTTTTTTAAGTTTTTCCTGTATATAATATGTTGTGTAGTCACTGAGGACTTCAGCTATGCATCATAGGTGGAGATCAGGTAGATGGTGGTATAGAGTGTTGCAGACTTGCAAGTAGGTTTTGATAGTGGGACCACATTACAAAATGTTTCCATTACAGTACAAACAGGCCCGTGAGGAAGGGCTGTTATTAGGTACTGAATATATTGAAGTTTATTCTGTATGATTCACAGAGCTGAGTTTAGATGCTATTCCCTTCCCTCCTACTTATTTCTGCTGCTTTTCCATGGCAATAGCTTTTTCAGTGGTCTCATAACATGGCTTCTGAGATGTGGTTGTCTCAGAACAGTCACATGCTTCATGAAAAAACGAAGCGCTTCATGTTCTGAATTCCAAAATATTTAAGAGATTATGTCATTGGGCCTAGGGGAAGTGGAGAAGACTCAACATGATAAGCAATCTTTTCCTGACTTTAAACTTTTTTTTTGTTTAGTAGACTCACAAGTCTCTGAGTCAGTGTAATTTAAGCTAATGAAGAGTCCAAGAGGATAGCAACAAAATGAACAGGGTACCAAGATATAGCAATAAAAATTATTAGGTCGGTTTAGTCTCATGGAGACACAAAGCCATGATGGAAACTGTAATTTATGCAACCTATACAATATGTCAGACATAGGACATGTCACGGGACAAGTTCAAAGAAAGAATATGAGGGACGTAGATGCAGTTCTGACGTTAGTTTTACTTCCCAGAAGTATTACAGTTCCCTAGGAGTATTACATAAATTGATATCAGTTGAAATATCAGCTGACGCATTTGAAGGAGCTCCTAGGCTACAAGACAGAAAAAAAGGAGAGATTGAAAAATCTCTTTTTTAGTCTTAATTTTGTTTTAACCTAGGTAATAAGAATGAAAGACAAATAGTCATCTTCAATCTAGAACATCATATGAAGGATTGAGAAAACCTGAATGC
>VYZT01058681.1:12133-91445 GCA_013400735.1 Pomatostomus ruficeps | reverse complement strand
CAGGGGCTCATCCCGAATTGTTCACCTCAGGAAAAGCGAGGTTCTAGTGCTGTTTTGTGTTTCAGGCTTGTTGGGAATGCTGTGAAGAAGAAACAACCTCGGGGGCCTGGGTTTCTTCACTCAGGCCTTCAGGTTCCCTCTGAGGCCTGGGGTCAACAAAAATGAGCAGAAATTATTCTGTGAGGCACAAAGAGAAAAATGGAACAGTCAGAACTTTCTCCAAACCATTTTCCACACAACCAACCAGTCAATAAAGGATAACAAAGGAGTAGGGAAGGATTTTTTCCCCCTAAAATCATCCTTGCTCCAAGAGACCGATATCCTTCTCTACATCAGAAGGATCTGGGCTGACATAAATAATATTCCTAAATCTCATAAAAAAGCCCGGAGTTCTGGTGCAGAAGTTTCCCCATTTCCATGGATCTGAAGCAAATCTACTGGAATCAGAGGGACACACCAAAGGCAGCCTCCTTGCAGTGGTGGAAACCCAAAATAAATGGCAGGAGATTCAGGGCAAGTGAGACAGAACCGAGAGGGCAAAGCACAAGTTGCCTCCAGGGAGAGGGGAGGCAAAAGAAACTCAAAAATAACATTGAAAAAGGTTTTGTTGTTTCTTTTTTTTTTCCTTTCCTATCCCTGCCGCTGAACACGCCAACGACAAAAGGCTCCCAAGGGATGGTCCGAGGAAGATTATTGTGGAAACCTCGCAGTGCTTTAAAATGCGTTTTATTTCACCCACATTCATCTGAGAGACTGGGAGAAAGAGATAAGGAGAGGAGATGAAATGGTACAGGGAACAAGATATTCACATACACACCACATGTCAGAAGCACAAATAATGGAATATTTGATATTTTTGACTCTTTTGAGCTTGGTGTTTCCCCAAAAAGCTTTTTATTTTGGAATGAATTAATTAATGCACATTAATATCTTTCACTCACGTTAGATTTTAAGGCATTTTAGCAACTTGGGAGAGAGGAATCACCAATAATTACGTGGTGGTGTGGAGAGGAACTTCCCAATCTTTCACGCTTTTTCTGACATTTCCCTATTTCTCATTAGAAACTTCAGGAATACATTCAGCTGGATTCCTGGAACCACCACCACACCACTATTATTTATTGATATATTTTTTTGAGCTATTAAAAAATATATCAATAAATAATCGTGGTTACTGAGGAAGACTGTCTCTACCTGCCTGCTGACACACAAAACTCTCCAGAGAACATGAATTAATGTGATTTAAATTCAGAATTTTGTATGTGCTGCTCATTTGTACATGCTTTTTCATGTATCAGGCTAGGAAGCAATGAAATTCACTTTAATTTTCCACTCCTCTCGGATGCAATGACAAAGTTAGGCTGATTCAGCACACTAGAAATAATTTTGACACTCGCAGTTACCAGATGAGGTTTAATATAGGAATTCAAGCTGTCAGGGGAAATCTGCAAGTGTTTGCAGATTCATGAGTTTATCCATAAATGTTTAAGAATTTGCAAGTATTAGAGGCCCATTTTCAAATAAAATTTAAAAAAAAAATAAAAAAAAAGAAGGAGGAGGAAAAAATACATTTCAAGCATTAGGGGAATTTGACATAACACAGCTAACAAAAAATTCTCCTTGCTGAGAGCAAAGCTGAGGCACAGAAAGGGTTTTGTTAGAAATATTTCTGGGTTTTTGTTACACCCCTCTGTGAAGTTGGATCTGTGGGCACAGCTGCATCCCCCTCCCAGCACAGGAGCCTGGTTTGAGGGCTGAGCCCTTAAATTCTCTCCCTGCAGCATTTCCCCNATTTCTGGGTTTTTGTTACACCCCTCTGTGAAGTTGGATCTGTGGGCACAGCTGCATCCCCCTCCCAGCACAGGAGCCTGGTTTGAGGGCTGAGCCCTTAAATTCTCTCCCTGCAGCATTTCCCCAGGTGCAGCTGCTCTGTTAAACCCCTGAGAAAAATCCCACTTTCGGGGTTTGGGGAAAAACTGGGCCAAATGGAGAAATGAGGATAAAGGATCGGCGGCAGAGCCACGACATCTTTTTGGGAATAAGAAGCAGCTGGAAATACCTGGGAAGCTGCTGCTGCTGCTTTTATCTTCTCCAAGGTTTTCTCCAGGCCCTGTCACCCAGGCAGCAGTGGGACCCACGCTCCCCAGTGGGACCCGGTGGCTTTTTCTCACAAACACTCAAGAAATTATATTATAAAAGCTACCAAAACCCTCCAAAACCTAAACCAGCCAACCAACCAAAACCCCAAACAACAACAACAACCAAAAAAAGAAAACAAAACTGAAAAACCAAAACCAGAATGTATTTTAGAGCGTCTCAAACCATAAAGAGGGATTTGTGCTGGGAGGGGACGAGCTGGCTGCACATGAGCAGGGAATAAATTGAAGGATTAATGCCTGGGGGGTTTTGGGAAGGGCTGGAAGTGTGTGCTACAGGAGGAGAGAGACTCAGGATCTCACTGTGATCCCAGGCACGATGGTAAAACGTGGGCATTGTGTCTCTGGAGGCGTTTCCCACCAGAACCTTCACCAAACTGCCTGGGGTTCCTCTGTGGTCAGTGCTGCTGGTGGGTCGTTTCTCCAGGGAAATGCTCACGGAATCTCCACGTTGTTGAGTGTGCAGAATATTTGCATGGAATCATGGAATCATGGAGTCATGGAATCATGGAATCATGGAATCATGGGATGGTTTGGGCTGGAGGGACCTCAAAGATCTTCTCGTTCCACCCCTGCCATGGCAGGGACACCTCCCACTGTCCCAGGCTGCTCCAAGCCCTGTCCAGCCTGGCCTTGGACACTGCCAGGGATCCAGGGGCAGCCACAGCTGCTCTGGGCACCCTGACGGTCTCCCAGGGAACAATTCCATCCCAATATCCCATCTAAACCTCCATTCTTTCAGTTTAAAACCATTTAAACATCTCCATTCCCAATCCAAATCCTGACAGAACAATCAGGTCAAGGTTAAAGGTTTGCTTAACCTTGAGGATGGACTTCAGAATTAAAGAAATAAATGGCTTAAAGCTCCTCCAAACTGCAGCATTCCCACCGTGAGGCGACACACAGGATTTAAGTCATAAGGTCAGGTTTTTTCCTAAATTAATTAGTTTTTAATACAGGTTTTCAAACAAAGGTGGTCTCAGTGTACAGAAAACCTCTTTGGAAATGCTTCACGAGTAGCAAAAAATATGGGGGACGTCTGCCAAAGGTGAAAGCAGCAACACTGGCTCAGTGTTTTATATTTCATCTGAATTTTTTTTTTTTTTGGTGTTTATACAGTGCTACAACTCACACATTTCAAGCACTAAGTGCAAATCATTTCTCTTCCACCGCTGAGTGTTCCCATTCATCATCTGCACTACCCTTTCCTAAAGCAGGCAAAAAAAAAAAAAAGAAGTTTAAAAAACAACCACGCTGAATTACTATTTTTTTATGCTCTTGAAAAGAAGGAAAAAAAACCTTGTTTGTTGTGTCAGGACAAGAGACATCGAGATTAAATCACAGGGAAGAGGATTCTGCTCAGCATTATGGAATTTTCGTGAAGTAGGAGCTCCGTAAACAGGGAAGGATGTTCAACTGATCAGGTTTTGAGGAACAGCG
Source organism: Pomatostomus ruficeps (assembly GCA_013400735.1). Lineage (NCBI taxonomy): Eukaryota > Metazoa > Chordata > Aves > Passeriformes > Timaliidae > Pomatostomus > Pomatostomus ruficeps. Next base: position 87,849 of record VYZT01058681.1, on the reverse strand, counting down.
ATGGACTAAATGACTCTTGATTGAGTGAGATTTTCCTAAATGATGCCCTTGAACCCATTTTTTAATTTTTTAATTTTTAATTTAATTTTCATATGTGGTGCCAAATTACCTCGAGGAAACTGAAAGGTTTGTAGGCAGAAATGTCCAGTTCATCATTAAAAAAAGGAAAACAAAGAAAAACTGATTTTATGATCTAGATACTAAATAACATTTTGATGTATTTTCTCATAATTTTGCTAAGGGATCCCACTGCACTCGATGGAAATTGTTGAAAGATTGGACTGATAAATTCTGCTAATTTTGAGATGTCCCAAGAAAAGGAGACAAAATAGGTCAGAAATTAAAAAAAACAAATTAAATCTTAGGTATTCAATAGATAGCTGTCTATAAGCAACAAAAGTTTATAAAGGGACAAGGTTCCTTAAAATTCTTTAAAATGTGGTTTATATGCTTTTTTTCTTATATTATTATATTCAGATTATTCTAGAACAGCAGATTTATTGCCAATGAAGGCAGTTTTGCCCTGGGCAGGGTAACCAAGGTGGAAATGTGTCCCAAAACCCCAGAGAATGTTGAATTTTCTCAGACTTTTCTCTCGGAGTGGCCTCCCTTTGCTGGCCACGGCTCCTACTCCTGGGATTTGTGGCCTGAGCCGTTTTTGGACAGGGCTGGGAAGGAGCAGGATGCAGAGCAGACACGAAGTCCCCACAATCAATAATTCTCAGGTAATTCATGTTTTATTTACAGCTACAGCTGCAGGCACATCAGGAGGCATTTGAGAAGGCCCAGGGTAAAGGGAAATTCCTTGGATGTTGGTGACATTCCTGCAGATCTTGCTCCCCCAAGGCACTGGCAGATGCCACCCTCAACACCCTCTTCACATCCCAAACAATCACGGATCTGCATTCCAGAGCTCCTGCTGAAAATGAGCCAATATCCTGCATTTTGAAAGTGAGGCCAGCATTATGAATATCTCACTTTTGGGATATTTGTATCTTTGTGGCACATTACCTAAAGGAGGGTAATTTTCCATGTTCGATCACTGTTCCCATTTTCCTCGTTCCTAAAGCATGAAAAATGGAAGAGGGAAAAGATGAACCAATTAATATCTCACGGGGAAATGGATCTGTTTTAAACACAGATTGGACAAAATGAAGTCTTTAATTGGTTGGTGTTTTACTGAAGAATCAGAGGAAGAACAAGGGTGTGAGACAACCCCAGAAAGGTCAGGGATGATGTGAGCAAAGTGCTCCAAGTTCCTTCCACAGAAATATAAAATGCAGGAGATCCATCAGTGACTCGTTCCACGTGGCTTTATGGAGAATCAGGAATGCTGAACACGGACAATTAGGAGGTTCATTCCGCTAAATTGTTTTAATTATTCTTGGCAGGGACAGAACAATTCTATAAGAGTTATTTATGATTTTTTTTAATTAATGGAGGAATTTCAATGAGGCCCTCGAAACAATAGCGCACTCGATTAAATATGCACAGCGCGATTGGCAGCTGAACCCTGGAGCTGAACGCTGCGGTTGTCCGGCCTGGATGAATTCCATGCTTCTCCCAAGCAGGAATTTTAAACATGAAATGCATTTGAGCTCATAAATTTCACAGAATCACAGAACGGCTCAGGTTTGAAGGCACAGGAGGCAAGGAACCTTCCAGCAGGAGGATTTCTCTGGATGATGCTTTGCTTGGAGGTTTCGAACCAAATCAAGGCTCTGATGAACTGATAAATTCATGGAAACTCCCTCTCACCTTAGAGATGAGATTTCCCAGGAGAAACCAGCATTTTTCTTAATCTCCTTCCAATCCAAACAAAAAACCACTTGATTTTGGTGAAAGCAGAATTAGGGATGTGTGATAATATCACCCTCTTAAAAATATGGGCTGATACCAGCGTGAGGAGAGTTTTTAGAATGCTGCAGTTGTCTGGCCTGGATGAATTCCACGCTTCTCCTGAGCAGGAATTTTAAACACAAAATGCATTTGGGCTCCTAAATTTCACAGAATCACAGAGCAGCTCGGGTTTGAAGGTACCTCAAAGATCAGCTCATCCCAAACCTCTGCCGTGGACAGGGGACCTTCCAGCAGGAGGATTTCTCTGGATGATGCTTTGCTTGGAGGTTTCGAACCCAATCTCTGATCCACTGATAAATTCATGGAAACCCCCACTCACCTTGGAGAAGAGATTTTCCAGGAGAACCCAGCATTTTCCTTGCTCTCCTTCCAATCCAAATGGAAAACCACTTGATTTCGGTGGGAGCAGAATTAGGGACTTCTGATAATGTCACCCTCTTAAAAAAAATGGACTGATACCAGCGTGAGGAGACAAAAACTTTTACATTTCACATGAAGCCCTAATTTTGAAGGTCTCTCGACCTCATCCAGCATAATTTCTCGTCTTGTGAATTGTCTAAACCATTAATTCTCAAAGCCACAATTTTCAGTGGATGGCTAAAACCCATCAAGATTTGAATCCCGTCCAGCCAGGTTGCCTCACACAACCTCACAACCCTCTTCTTTCTAAACCAAAATAATCCCTTTATTAGTGGTGATACAAAATTAGAGGAGAGTAATTCCGCTGCTGAAGAGCTTAAAAGCTGAATAAAAGTATTCCTGTGATTTCTATCCCCTTCAAATTGTTTTTTTTTTTTTTACCATTTAAAAGTGATGTTATTCAAAAGCTGCAGGAATATTTCAGAGTAGAACATTGCCTCACAAGATGCTGCAGGGTCGTGCGAGTTTTAAAGTTGAAAAGGAGAGACGACTTGGAGTTCCTAGAAAAAAAATGTGGTAGAAAATATTGGGGGTTTGGTGTTAAGAAGAAAAGAGCAGAGAAAGTAGAAAATTGAAATTTAAAATTAAAAATGGAATATGGAATGGAATAAAAGTGAAGAGAAGACAANAGAGAAGAGAAGAGAAGAGAAGAGAAGAGAAGAGAAGAGAAGAGAAGAGAAGAGAAGAGAAGAGAAGAGAAGAGAAGAGAAGAGAAGAGAAGAGAAGAGAAGAGAAGAGAAGAGAAGAGAAGAGAAGAGAAGAGAAGAGAAGAGAAGAGAAGAGAAGAGAAGAGAAGAGAAGAGAAGAGAAGAGAAGAGAAGAGGAGGATACAGAAAGTGTAAAACAGTGACAGATTGCACAGCCAATTTTACTTTTTGAAACTGTTGTAGAAACTTCTATGGAATATTTTGGCTTTGTTTTCCCGGTCATAAAAGTTTTAAACCCAACCAACATCCAGCACTGGAGGAGGATGCACCTTTCCATTTCACCAGTTTTATTTTCCTCTCATCGTCAGGTTTAGTAGCATCTTTCCACTGCCCCCAAAAATCTAAAAATCATAAAAATCACTGAGCTCTAAAAGAGAGAAACTCTTTGGCTCTTCTGGAGCCATGCTGGCTGTTCCAGGCTGTTTAATGGAGGATCCAAACCTCCATCCGTGGGTAAGATCACATCCCAAAATCCAGAATGGGATCTCCTGGGGGCTCAGGGCTCCTCTTTTCCATCCCACCACTCAAAAGTCTCCAAACATTTCAGGGCAGGGTTGGTTCTTGGTGGGTTTGGGCTTTTTTGGATGCTGATTTATTTTTGATAGAGGAACACTCTCCATCGGCTGGTTATGTCTAAGAAACTTTGCCACAACAGCGATTATTTAACCAAGTCTGATTTCCCCAAATCTATTAATCTCCAGCTAGGGAGCAGGAAAGACACATAAAACTTGGGGGACGCATAAAAAACTCTGTCCAACGTCTCGTCCACCACTGGATTTCTGCTCCTGTTCTAACCTTAGGGCATGCAGCATTAACTAATGGATTTTAAACTAGATATAGCTCAGCAGAGAAGGCTTTTCAATTTTATATGCAGCAGAAAAAGTGAGTTTTCACACAGAATTTATATTCCTGGCTGAATTGGAGTCCATTTGCCTTTGATCATCATAAAGAAATATAAATCAGCTGTAGCCTTCCTTTTGATTATTTACCCTCTCCCTCAGACCCCTCCGGCAGAAGAGGCCGGTGTTTGCTCTTGATTAATTCGCTGTTGTATTTTTCAGAGGCGTGTGCTTGTTGTGGAGGGCTGCAGCAAGAACTTGAGGGGATTTTTTTCGGGCTGAGAGCAGTGGACAAGTCCCATCTTTCCTCTGATTAGTCCCACTTCAGGAGAGGTGCAGACAAAACCATAAAACCACCAGGCTTTAAACAAATGAGGTGGGAAGTGGTGGAGATGAGGGGGTTTTATAGAGCTGCTATTATTTCACTTTTCTCCTGGAATAAAAAAACCACCCCACAGTAATTTCTCAGCGTTGCTTACAGGCACTGTTAAACCCGGAATTACCTGAAGTTAACCCACTGCACATTAATTAGAGATTGCTTGGGCTAAGCTAGACTTTTCTGGAAGATTTTTAACATAAGGGTGGAAAAGAAAATCCTTAAAAAATTCAGCCTCGGAGAAAATGTACAGGAACTGTTGCCTCCTTCCTGCTAATTTACAGAATCCTGTAAATCCTGGGGTTTAGGGAAAATCTTGCAAAATGAGAAAGGCAATATTGCATTGTAGGGGTGAGAAAGGCTCTTTCCTGTCTGATTGAGAAGGTGGGGGAATGCAGAGGGAGGTGAGGAGTGGGAATGAGCGACAGGGAATATCCAGCTGGACCCCAAACCCTGAGGCTGAAGGACTCGAGGTCACCTAAAACCGGAAATATTGTCCCAAATTCCAGCCGTGCTTGCCTCAGACCACAGATCTGAGCAGGAGAGGGAAAGAAGGAATTCTGTGGTTTTTCCAGCCCAGACTGGAGCTGGAGTTGCTGTTTGTGTCCCAGATTGCTGCACATGGAGTTGTCGGTGCCATTAATTGGGAAAATCCATGGCTTTTCCTCATTCCAACCTTTGCAGGTGACTGAACACGGAGCTGGTTTGGGTTGGTTTTGTTCCTCGGTGTGGGTGAAACACCCCGGGTTTGGGCAGGAACAGGGAGCAGGTGCCATGGATGTGTCTGGAGCTTGGGGACCAGGTCCAGGGCTGCATTTCCTTGCTAATTCCAGCCCCTGGCAGGAGATCGACCAGAAACCAACATTTGTTTTGTTTCATTCCTGGTTTCCCATGTTTGTTGTTCCATCCCTTGCAGGAGATTGACCAGAAACCAACATTTGTTTTGTTTGATTCCTATTTTCCCTTGTTCGTTGTTCCATCCCTCGCGGGGCCACATGGATCACCCAACCTCTGCTTTTGGGATCAACCCTCAGAATAAAATACAAAATATCCCATCCCCAGGTTCACGTCAGAGCTTTGCTCCCAATCCAAAGCTTTTACTTTAATCTTCGTTGAAACAAAAAACTCCAAAAAACCCTCCATATATTTTTCCTATTTTTTATACATTTTTCCTGTGTATTTTTCCATTCGAAACATTCCAAATTGCCTCCTCTGCTATCTGTTGAACACGATAAAAGTCACCAGATGGTAAATGTGTTTCAGATGTGTTGACCACCCTTCCTGAATTGCTTGGCAATGCCTGGGAATTTTTTTTTTTTCTCTTAGCCAGTGGTAACTGATGTAGAATGGAGAAAAAAATGAGTCAACAAATGGTGGATGGATGGATGGATGGATGGATGGATGGATGGATGGATGGATGGATGGATGGATGGATGGATGGATGGATGGATGGATGGGCAACTACAAATTCTTTAAATCTGATTATCACTCATCAGTTTTATATAAATCTCTTATAATCGAGGTTAATATCTGCATTGTTGAAATAAAGAATATTTGACGGCATGCAATTAATTTTGCAGGTGTCGCCTTGCAATCAGAAAAGCCTCTCCTGTCTTCCCCGGGTCTGTAATTAGGATTTTGCAAGCTTGGCTTTCAAAAAAAGATCAGAAGAGAGAGTGGTGTTATAGATGCACTCCCAAGCTGCATGCAAGGAATGAAAATGTTATTCTTGGCCACGCTGTTATCGCTAAAGACAATATTAATGCATCCAATGTTATTAAAATATAATTATTAGTCAATATATCGATGCTGCTGACTGTCCAAATTTACTCCTGCAGAGTTTAAATACTCGAGGCTGCATTACTGTCGGCAATAAAGATATTTAAAGTGCAGGGAAGTCACACACATCCTGAAGCATTTTATGAGGTTAATCCGGAATATTTAGGCTAAATTAAGTTAAATTTGGGTGTGAGGGTGAAGGGGTAATTGATAAAGGAATGTCCTAAAACAAGAGTGAGGCCTTCAGCTGCTTCTTGAGCCATAAAAATGAACATATTTCACTTTACAGTGGTACCTCTCAGTGTCCTTCTATTCTCATGCAAAGATCCCAGACAGAATTTTAGGAAGTGGAAAATTTTAGGTTTTGGAAGTTCTTCTTCGACATCAGTGACCATCAGGAATGTGGGAAAGGCAGGGAGGATTTTGGGGGTCAGCATGGAAGAGCCCACCTGGCTTTGCCCTATTCTGGAAAACTCCTCCTTGGTGTTTATCAGAAATTATTGGAGCCATGAAAAACTCAAATCTGCAAAAACAGCCCAGAAATCTCTTGAGAAAAAAGGACTTTTTGTTGACAGAACAGTGGTTGTGTTCCTTGCTTTTGATGATGACAGGAAAAGCTCCAAACCATCAATTCAGAGCAGAGTTGGCTTTTCCTTGGGCACAGCTGTCCCCGGGGAGAATCTGTGCTGTCCCATGGGGAGTTACAGCCCCGCATTCACACCTGAGATACAGATCCTCACCCAAATATCTGTAAATCAAGCAGAGCAGACCAAAGAACCGGTTATTATCTCATTTTTCTGCCTTCATTTTTTGATTTGAGAAATTAATTCCGATTTTTCTCTTGTGCAGGCCAACGACTGCCCCACCCGCTGCTCGTTCATTCTCCGTGAATACATTAAATTGGTCAATAAAGCCAAACATAAAAACTGGGGGCTGCTGGAGGGGTTTTAAGGCAGGATTTGTGACCTGGAGGCTGCTGTTTGCCAGCTGACGAGTGCTCTGTGTGTGAGACATCTGCCTCCAGCAGCAGCAGCAACAAAATCCTGCAGGGTCAGCGCTAATGGGGGCCGCTGCTGCCTCGCAGTTCCTTGGTGACAGTGATGGATTTTCCAGCAAATTGGTGCTCAGATTCCAGGGGAAAATTCCTCTGCCCTGTCAGGAGGGGTTGGAGTCAGAGCCTGACCTGTGCCACCGTCCTGCCACCACTGCCACCCTGCACAGGGAGCGGCTTCCTCCCGCCCCTGCTCTACTGGCATGGAATAAAAGCTGAAATATCGCCCCAGCCCTCCCCTGGAAACATCTCAGTGTGTGTTCAGAGCTTTTGCTGCATGTGTGGTAGACAGAAACAGGAAAAAACCGGGAATCCCATCACACAGGAACCTGTTTGTCCTGTCCCCACCAGCTCTTTGCTGTAGCACAGGCCAAGACCAACAGAAAGGGGAAACAGATAAATTATTTTATCTTATCTAAGAAAGACTCAAATTCTCAGAGGAATTTTCCTCAGCAAATTTTCCTGAAGAAAAATCTGCTGAAGATATCCGGCCCTGCAACAGATCAGGAAATCTTTAACTGCCAGAGGGGTCTTACAGCCACCAGTGGATAATTTGTGATCTGGTGAGGGCATTACTGGGGAGCCTGATTTGGTGGCACCCACATCTGGGGCACTGGGATCTGCTTCTCCCCTGCCCCAGGCGTTTTTTGAACACCCCAGGCCGCACACAACTTTCTGATAAAAATATAAGCAATGACTTGGCCATCACCAAAAATCTTCCAGTCTTTAATCCAAAAAAGCATCAGAGACCAAAGGAAATTCATGGGCTAAGTGGAGTGTTGGCTGCACTAGGACAGAGATAACTTTGTCTCTGCTGAAAAGATCAATCATCAGTGAAAACACAGAATGTGCTATTGCCAAGTTAGAGCAGCAAAGTGAGAGTGAATTTCCTTTTGCAGTTCCTTGTGCATCTCCTTGTGCATTTCCTCGTGCATTTCCTCGTGCATTTCCTCGTGCATTTCCTTGTGCATTTCCTTGTGCATCTCCTTGTGCATTTCCTCGTGCATTTCCTCGTGCATTTCCTCGTGCATTTCCTCGTGCATTTCCTTGTGTTCCTCTGGAGCAGATCTCTGCAGGCTGCTGTGATCCGGTAGTGTTATCCCTGATATTCAGCATCGCTGCAGCAAATAGAAATAAAAAACCCTAAAATCAAGAGGAGTGTGAGATCAGGGCTTCTCTGACGCTGTCCCATCACTCAGCACAGAGAATCTCTGCTTTGGCGTAACCTGTGCTGCCATGGTCCCAAAAAACAATGCTATGGGAAAAATTGCCCTCAAGGCCAAGAAAACACATAATTTCTTGCAGGTTTTTGAGTTTATCATTAAAGGAGACAACCCCAGTTTGCAATTTTTAAGCTGGTTGTGACAATTCCCATCGATTTGGGGTGAGATTGTGGCAGGAATTCCATGCTGCTCACAGAGGGGTTTGGCACTGTCCAGCATCCCGTCGTGGGAAGCTGTCACAGGTTGAGGCAGGCTCCCTGAGTGACCACATCCCCTGTCCTCTGCTGCCTTTCCACCAGCTCCGAGTCAGAATCAGGCCTGGATCCCTTTCCTCGCCACCAGGGAGCTCTGGAAGCACCGCAGGTTGTGATTATTGTGACGAGGGGATCACAGCAAACCTCACCCAGAGTGAATCCATGGATGGCGCTAATGGAGAGGTGCATTTCTCCTCGCTGGTGACTCCTCTCTTTGAGAACTGCTTTGATATCACTCGCCTTCCCTCGCTGACACCAAACAAACAGGTGCAGAGTTGTCTCCTCTGCCAACCCCGTAATCTGCCGTTATTTCCGCCAGGTAGCCCTCGGAGTCAGGTGTTTCAGCGCTGGCACTTTGATTCCTTGAGCAATGTTTACATCAATAAAAAATGCCAGGGCAATCCAATTTGGAGCTGACGTGCTTGCCTTCCCTGCCTTTGATCCCCAAACACTCGAAATGTGATTCTTCTCCTCCTGTCAAACAGGAACATCTCTGAGCTGCGCTCAGCCCAGACCCATCGGTTTCAACAACCTTCCCTGGCAAAAATTAAATGAAATAAAAAAAGAAATTAATAACCTTATTCCTAGAAAAGTGATGAGTGGAACAATTTTCTGTGGCTTTAAATTATTGATTGCCCTTAAGCATCTCATTTCAAGCCTTTTCAAAGGGGAAGCAAACAAGAATGTAATTTACAAATAAAAATCAGTTTAATGAAAAAAAGTCCATAAGACAAATTGATTATGATGCTGGTGTGGTTTTGATGAAGAGCGTTTTTAAATTATTTTGGAAACTAATTTTCGAGTTGCATTCCCGAAGTCGTTATTGACTGAACTTCCCGATGTACATATGGATGACAACTAAAAAAGAGAAAGCTGATTAGAGAATGGCAGAGATTTTTCTAAAAGGGAGATTTACTGCGACGGATCCTCACTTGCAAAGGCTGCAGAATGTATTTATATAAGTGATTCACCATACGGATGTGGGAAAATGTTCAAATATTTGTGTGTCGAGTTTCAGGCTCCCATAAATGTTTGCTCCAGACAGTAACGCCGGCTGTAAAATCTCGCTCTGCTATAGAAAGCAACGCCGCCCATGAAATCTCTCTTGGCTTCAAATCGTGCGTTGAATTCAGGAAACCCCAAAATGACGGCATTAACCCGATGCAGAAGCAAGATTTTGCTACCTGGGTATAAATTCCCATCACAAATCCAAATTCATGGTTTTCAGCCCTTGGAATTATGGATCCTGCCAGGGCTCGGCCCAAAAGTCAGTACCAGCAGCAGCAGCTGGTGAGGGGCTGGGTCTGCCACAGGAAATCCCTGAGGTCTTCCTGAAAATTCCCCATCCCAACCTTCCTTGAAGGGGAAGAGTAATTCCTCTCAAGAGGAATCCCATGGTTGTTCTGCAGGATCACTTCCTGGTTAGTATAGCTCAGGTTAGGAAAGGTGGAGGAGCTCCTAATTAAAATACAGATTTTAAAGCCTGTATTTAAACAAAATCTACCAAAAAGTGTCTGTGGGGCCACATCCTGCAGCCAAAATTGGAATAATTGGAATAAAGAGTGGTAACTGTGCTCCCCCAGGAGAAAAAGAGCTGCCTATTCAGAGCCCAGGTGAGACAAAGCCAAGACTGGGAGAGCATCACCAAAATTCTGCTTAAATCCGTGGAATCCAGAATGGTTTGGGTTGGAAAGGACCTTAAAAATCACCTTGTTCCAACCCCATTCCAAGGACAGGGAATCTTCCACTATCCCAGTGCTCCAAGCCCCACCCATCCAGACACCGATGAACAAATCTTAGTCCTAACAGAACCCTACAAATTCAAATAAAATTATTGTTGGATTTACTCTCCTGTTCTGTTTTTGCTCTGCCATCTAACAGATTGTTTTTCTCAGCATAACCAACTTGCTTGAAAAGGAAGAAATTTGTTATCTCCTGATTTTTTTTACGGTTTGGAAAACAAGAACCCGAGGAGAAAATGCAGCATGGCACGGCCACCGCTGCAAACGTTATCTGTTCATTTAGGTAATTGAAAATTGCAAGAGAACGTAATTATCTGACATGGTTTATTTAAAAAAACCCTACGGTGTGAACTTAAAAAGGGCTTAAATTTGGGAAAACCTCTTTGCTGAGAGGTCAGGGCAGGGTATAACCAGCTGGAAATCCTGTCTTTATTCACAGGGGTAAAAGATGACACACTGTCATCTCCCAGGCACCCAAAAATCATCCAAATCCTGTAATCACAGGGACCTTCGGGACAGCCTCTTTGTCCTACAGGAGAACCGAGCATATTTTGGAAAGCACATCCACGTTATGTCTTCATCCAAGGCAAGAGGCACAAATCAATTGGATTAGAGCCGTGCCTGGGTGATCCAGGAGCCGGGGTTGTGCGTGTCAGCGTTTCCATTAGGCTGATAAGTAACCTGCTGCCGAGCACCTCACCGGCAGCCTGCAAATAAGTTGTCTTATTATTTTCTCCCAATTTTAAATCATTGGTCATTTGGAGCTCGTGTCAGCTTCATTTTGCTGCCGCCGAGCCTGCCAGCTTCAAGAACATCCTTGGGCAGATATTTATACCTGAAATACCAGGTGTGGATTGAATTCATCTGCCCGGGCTGCGAAAATGAATGCTCGGCTGCTCCCTGTTGCCGGTGATGGAGGAGTTAAGGCTCCCAGCAATTTTGTGGAATGTAAACTTCAAAAAATTTATTAATAAAAAATGATCCGGCAAGTTTAGTCATCCTGGGTTTCTTTAATGAAAAGATGTTTAAATATATAAACACGTAGAGTAAATATCCAGCTAAAAATGATTCACAGATGCATTTTTAAAGCTTTTGTGACAGGTTTTAATATAAAGTTTAAACAAAATTACCGGAATAAAGCTGGTGGATATTGAATTCCTGACTTTGTTATTCTTTTAAGAACAGATGATCTGTTCAGCAACAGAGATAAAAAAAGTATTGCAAAACAGACAAGATCTTAAATGGGCCAAATTAACCTTGAAGGGAAAAAAAGCCACACAATCTACAAGTGGAAACTGAAGGCTCAGAAAGTCCCAGGCTGTTGTTTCATTGTAAATACTGAGTGCAAAACCATCAGACAGGAGGGGAAAAAAGGGGAATATTTCACTCCAAATATTTTTTCAGTCACTTCTGTGAAAATCAAGACAGGGGTTCGTTTTCTCTGACACATCAGAGTCCCAGACGGGCTGGGGTTGGAGGAACCTCTGGAGATCATCCAGCCCAGTCCCTGCTTGAGTGAGTGCTGGGCTTGGGAAACCTCCAGGGATGGAGACTCCACCACCCCGCTGGGCAAGGAGACCCCTTCTCCTGGGCTGGAACAGAATTCCACATTTCACCTGGTGCTTCTTGGCCATCCTTGGGCTGCTCAAGCAAGGGCTGGGCTTTGGCAACCTCCAGGGATGGAGACTCCACCACCCCACTGAGCAAGGAGATTCTGGGCTGGACCTCCTTTTCTTGGGCTGGAAAACAACTGCCCATTTCACCTGGTGCCTCTTGGCCACCCCTGGGCTGCCAGAGCGAGGTTTGGGCTTTGGAAACCTCCAGGGATGGAGACTCCACCACTTCGCTGCTCCTGGGCTGGACCCCTTCTCCTGGGATGGAATAGAATTCCACCTTTCACTTGGTGCCTCTTGGCCATCCCTGGGCACCCCTGAGGAGAAACTTTGGGCCATCCCTGGGCACCCCTGAGAAGAACCTTTGGGTCACCCCTGAGCACCCCTGAGGAGAATCTTTGGGCCATCCCTGGACACTCCTGAGTAGAACCTTTGGGCCTTTCCTGGGCACCTCTAAGAACCTTTGGGCCATCCCTGGGCACCCCCAAGAAGAACCTTTGGGCCATCCCTGGGTACCCCTGAGGAGAACCTTTGGGTCACTCCTGGGCACCTCTAAGAACCTTTGGGCCATCCCTGGGCCCAAGAAAAATCTTTGGGCCATCCCTGGGCACGTCTAAGAGCCTTTGGGTCACCCCTGGGCACCTCTAAGAACCTTTGGGCCATCTCTGGGCACCTCTAAGAACCTTTGGGCCATCCCTGGGCACCCCAAGGAGAACCTTTGGGCCATCCCAGCTCTCTCAGCCTCCTGCTCCAACCCCTGAATCTTCACAGCCTTTCCTGGAATTGCTCTGGGGTGTCCTTGCCTTGTCCTGGGGAGACCAGCACCGAACCTTGGATGGTTCCAGTTGGTTTCTCCGGCGTTTCCAGGACACAGCACAGCCCTGAGGTGTGCCAGCCTCTCCTCCCGGTGCTGGGTCACCTGCACACCTTTTGTCCCCTCCAAAGTCACCAACGAGGAGGTTAAACAGTGTCTGTCCCAGGGAAGGAGCTGCTGTACCCTCTGATGTTGTAAATTAAATTTCCACACCAGGTAAGTTCATTGAATGAAAATGATGCACAGCCTCTCTCCATTTTCCCCCTCACTGGCACGACAGAATGGAACACAAGTGCACCTTCAGCAACGAAATTAATATATTCAAATAAGGGTTTTTTGCATCTTGAAAACAAGCTCTAAATACCCTTTAAAACACATTCAATCTCTTTTTAAGCTATCGGGAAGGAACATTCAATTTGTTCGCCAACTAACCGAGCAAAAAAAAAAAAGAATTTACATATCAATTTTTAACGGTGTGTTTGGAAATTAAATCTGGATTGTGCTGGCCTCTGTGCCTGTGCTAAGCCCGGGCACCAGCTCTGCTTGTCACTTACACCACCCAGGAAAAAAAGGTGCTCTCGGCCAAGTGTCTTTGGAAACGCTCTTCAAAACTCCGCGTGGAAGTTGAAAAATAAAATTTTAATTGTTCGGCTTGCGGTTCGCCCCACAGAATATTGATAATAATGTTTTATCTAAGATAGTTATAATTGGTTTCTTTCAGGAAGCCACATTATAATCACATTAAGGCACTTCAGGGCGTCTGCCCTAACAATGGCAGGTCCTGCTGGGTCTTATTACTTAAATGTGCTCGCAGTGGCTCTCCCTGCTGCCGCCTCATTTATCTTCTCCGGGCAGAGATTGATCCCAACTTTCCCCAAGTTGTATTTATTTCGCTAAGGAGAGCGCTGATCGATGCCATATGAGCCGAGACAACCAAACTCATTTTTCTAATGAGAGATTTTCCAAAAAGCCTGGTGCAATTTGTTTATTTGGCCCGTACCTTGCAGTTAATTACGCCACGCGGAGACTGGGATAATAACCCAAGGATCACGCGAGGATAATTGTTTTCCCCGTTTGGCAAGACTCCGCTGGAAAATTTGGGTTTTCCTGGGAGGTTAATGGCAGTCCAGACTCATGGGCTGCTCATCCCACAAAGCCAGACATGTCCAGTTGGGCTGGTCGCTGTAAGACACATGGATTTGCTGGGAAAAAAAAATTGGGAATATAACAGTAAATAACATAAAAGCAACCTGCAGCCTCCAGGGTGCTCCAGCAGATTTTTGGACACCATTTTAGCACTGAAATGATGTTAATTTAACCACTTTCCTTCAGGTTATTTCAAGGCAGGAAGCAGCCAAACACAGTAAAGGGTAGAGAACTTTAAAAGTTGTTTTAATTTTTTGATTTAAACAAATTCCTCGGTCAGCCAAGGCCACCCTGGGTCACATTCTCCATCCCACGATTCCTAAGTGGGAATCCTCCTGAAGCCAGACTTTTGACACCATTTTAGCACTGAAATTATATTAATTTAACCAGTTTCTTTCAGGTTATTTCGAGGCAGAAAGCATCCAAACACAGTAAAGGGTGGAGAACTTTAACATTGCTTTAATACTTGAATTTAAAGAAATTCCTCAGTCAACCAAGGCCACTCTGGGTCCTGTTTTCCATCCCACCATTCCTGAGTGGGAATTCTCCTGGAGCCAGATTTTGGACACCATTTTAGCACTGAAATGATGTTAATTTAACCACTTTCCTTCAGGTTATTTCAAGGCAGGAAGCAGCCAAACACAGTAAAGGGTAGAGAACTTTAAAAGTTGTTTTAATTTTTTGATTTAAACAAATTCCTCGGTCAGCCAAGGCCACCCTGGGTCACATTCTCCATCCCACGATTCCTAAAGTGGGAATTCTCCTGGAGCCAGACTTTTGACACCATTTTAGCACTGAAATGATATTAATTTAACCAGTTTATTTCAGGTTATTCCAAGGCACAAAGCATCCAAACACAGTAAAGTGTGGAGAATTTTAAAGTTGTTTTAATACTTGAATTTAAAGAAATTCCTCAGTTAGCCAAGACCACTCTGGGTCCTGTTTTCCATCCCACCATTCCTGAGTGGGAATTCTCCTGGAGCCAGATTTTGGACACCATTTTAGCACTGAAATGATGTTAATTTAACCACTTTCCTTCAGGTTATTTCGAGGCAGGAAGCAGCCAAACACAGAAAAGGGTGGAGAACTTTAACGTTGCTTTAATATTTTAATTTAAACAAATTCCTCAGTTAGCCAAGACCACTCTGTGTCCCGTTCTCCATCCCACCATTCCTGAGTGGGAATTCTCCCGGAGTACAGCCCCAGGCCTGCAGCAGCACCCCAGGGGTGCCCACCTGGATTCTCTGTCTCCAATAAAAGCTGAACTCCTCTTTATTTTCAGTGCCAGCACTAAACTCCTCCCTCTCCTGCAGCTTCTGGCTTTTACAAAAATGGCAGGAACTGAATCTCTCTCCGTGATCTCCATCTATCTGTTGAATTTCATTGTAAATACTTCATGGCCTAAAACCCCGTTAGTACAGATACCTGGAGAGGTAAACAGGCACAAGTGTGCAATCTTATATATAAATATAAATATATATATAGTTTATATCTGTAGCTCACACATCTCTAAAAATAAATTTCACCTTGGCCACATTAGCCATGTTTTCCTACTTCTCCAGGAGCATTAGAAAGGAGAAGCCTCACTGGCAGCAAGTGCAATTAAAGCTCATTTTGTCTCCAAATGACAAAGCCCGGAGCCTGTGTTCGTACAGGTGAAGCAGCAGCAGTTTGGCACTGACGGGCTCAGGCAATGAGCGAATTCCCTCCTGGTTTGTTCACTCAGCGTGGCCCAAATTGGTTCTGCAGCTCCCTTGTACCCTGAGCCAGGAGTGTGAGCATCAAACATGCAGCAGTGAGTGGAAACCTTTACCAAAATACGCAGCAAAGGGCAGAAATTAATTCCTGATGTTACCCCAGGGTCTTACCACCCTCCTGAGGTTGGAATCCAATACAAACTGCAGGGCTTTGAAAGCTGAAAAGAGGGAAAAAACATCCTAAAGTGGGATAAACAATGCTGCAAAACATCCTAATGTGGGATAAACAGAATCGCTCTGAGCAGCTTCTGCAGAGGAATTCAAATGGAAGGCGCCCATTAAAGCCATTAATGACACTTTATCCCAGAGCTTTCTTCACAGTGCAGGGTCTGAGGGCTCGAGTTCCACGTTAATATCTCTTTTATGGTTCCCTCCGCCCCAGAACGAGCCATAATTTCATTACCAGTTCCAGACATCCCCGTCTGAGATGTATTTTCGGTGTTTACAATGCTTCTCAAAACACAACTAATGAACTGTGGCTCGTAAAGGATTCCGGGGGGTTCGTGGGCAGGCCTGGTGTTAGAGACAGAAAGGAAACGGCAGCAATAAAGTTCAAACGATGGCTGGTGCACAAATAAAAGTTGCAAACAGGGAGGGCTGGAGCTTTGTTTAATCGTGACTGATCTGAGCTCTCTGCGAGCAGGGAGGGGAGAGCTGGAAATGCTGCTCCGTGGGAGAAGGGAAGGAGTTCACCCTGAGAAAGAAGGAAGTTCTCCCTGAGAAAGGAGGAAGTTCTCCCAGAGAAAATAAGATCTCCCTGAGAAAGAAAAGATCTCCCTGTAAAAGGAAGAAATTCTCCCTGAGAAAAGAAGAAGTTCTCCACACTGGGACCACGCCTCTCACCAGCTCCTCAGATCTAAAACCCAGCAGCAGAGGGAAACACAGCACCCCACGAAGGAAAGAACATGTACAGCATCTAAACTCATCCAGAAATGATACTCTCAAATTCAATATGCACATTTAAAAAAAGAGAAAAATTACAAATATTCACAATTTTCTAATTTTTTTTCCTAGAAATTCTTTACTCTGATTTCTCCCATCCCTGGTTGTTTTTTGGGTTGATCCTTCCTCTTTGTTTTCTCTTCGCCTGCTGCTTCTCTGCCCATACACTCTGCCTGGATTTGATCACAGCTGAGAACAGAGATCCCACTCTCATTCCTACCTCTGATCACCCTCAGGTCTCTCTCTACTCAGCTTTTCCCATCTGTAATATCTGTGGAGATATTTGTGATACCTCCATGTGTCTCTCTGCTATTCCATGCTTGGAATTCTTTTGTTTCCCCATAATACAAAAACCTATTCTCTCCTCATCCTCTCTAGAACACCCAAATATCTTCTTTTACACAAATATTTCACTGCCAGTTCTTACACCCCTTACATCCTTTTAAAAGTCTAATTATTTTTGAACTGCAGAAATATTCTGCACGGCTTCCTCAAAACTTTTTTTTTTTTTTTTGCATTTAATGTACACAACAATATTTAGGCAGATCAGACTTTTACGGGAGAAAAATGATCTGCAGCACCCAGGTGCAGACTGTAAACGCAGATCAGTGAGGAATATGTACATTAAAACTGAGCAAATCAGAGAAATTTGCAGATATTCTGGGGAAATCCTGACCTTGAGCTGTCTGTGGCTGGTGAGGGCTGTAACAAGGCTGCAAAGCTGCAGCCTGTGCTGGATCACAGCGTGTTCTGTTATCAGCACCTTTGGAGATGACAGGGAGGAACACATTTCGCAGGATCACTTCAGTCAGCCTCAACCAGGCACTTAAAATAGGTCAAGGAATTGTGAGCTGCAGCACTTAGCAGTCATTAATTCCAGAGATCAGCTCAAATGCAGATGTCTGTGCTGTCGGCGGGGAGGTTTGGCAAGACAGAGCCTTCCCCAGTGGGATTTCCCTCCTAGGAGCTTTCCCCTCTCCTCAGCTCATCCCCTAACAAACATTTGTCCTTGGCTTTAAGCAGAAATCCTCCCCGAGACACACAAACATTGCTATTTCTGCACCCAAACCAGAAGAGAGGTGATGAGGGCAGGGGGATCCCTCATGGGTTTTGCAGGAAAACCCCTGTGCAGCCCTTTTTGATCCTCCAGGCTCTTACACCTGGACAGGAGGGTGTGGGAAACCTCTCCAGCCCCACTGTGCCTCAGCCAGTTTGATCATTTCCAAGCAGGTTGAGTTCTGCCTGCACAGCCAGCTCCTTCTCCTGGAGAGGATCTGTGCCACGCTTTGTTTCAGGCTGAACTGAACGTGCCCAGCAGCTGGGAACACGCTCAGAGCGATGTTCTCGTGTTCCGGGCCTGGTTTGCCACTAATGGAAAAGCTGTTTCCAGAGGAAATCATTCTCCACGTCCATGTGCTCTGCTCCAGAACTTCTCCCCGGTGGGCAGAGCCTGCAAAGGTCACTGTCTGGGTGTGGATAACCCCAAATTGCTGCAGGATCTGTCTGCAGCTTGTCTGACATCCCAGCCATGGGGCATCCTGCTCCAGGTGAGGCCAGGCCTCATTAGCCCCGTCATTATTCCAAGGAAGCCAATTTAGCGACGCTTTCCCATCTGGAGCTAAAATGCAAACTCGAGTCTGAGACAGGATCATTTTGTCAGGTTAGGGAGAGTTCTGGGAGCTCTTGGGGGATTTTTCTTCTCAGGAAGGGTTTAACATGAGCAATGGCCCTTCCTGTGTTGCTGGGCTGCATCCTCTCAGGTGAAGAACCTGCAGGTTATTAAATCATTTTTATTTTGATTATGCAGGGATGCAAATTGGAAGTGTAGGAGAAGCCATGGAGTGTCCACAGGGAAAAGCAGGAAAAGCAGTGTGGGAAGTGCCTGTTACCAACAGCCAGGCCAGGAATGGTGTTAGAGAGAGGACATTGTGAGTCCACACTGGGATCACTCCTTAGAATCCACTCCAGAGCGCTGATTTGCAGCATTTTAAAGCTGATATCTCTGAATATTCATTAATCTCCTGGCTCTAAAGGAGATTATAATTAAATGTATCCAAATATTCCCCATCCAACAGGCGCATCCCAGCCCTGAAAGCAGAGGAAGACTCTGGAGCAAGGCTCTGAGCCTGCATCAGGCACGCAGAGGTGAGAGGAGGAACAAAAGGAGAGAAATCAGGATCTGCCTCTGTCCAGGTCCTGAACAAACCTGGGATCCAGACACAATCCGGAGTAATTCACTGCCCTCTGCAGCTCCATTAGCTTCTGTTGGCTTTAAGCACTTGCCTCTTAAAATTCTTGCCCAAATCGTATTTTGACTCGTTTTTAATGCTTTCTTTTTCCTTTGGAAAATCCTGGCACTCAGTTTGTTTGGGAACCCTGCGCTGAATAAACCCCCAGGAGACAAAGAGAAGGAGTTGGTGGCAGAACACCCTTTAGTTCTGAAAGAATTCACCCTGAATGTAGCAGGGTTTCTGCTCCCACTTTGCAGAGATGATAGGGATCATCCTGGGTTTCATGGGAGAGGGGGAAAGCATTTTCCTTGCGGTGCCTTTACCAGGGAAAACCCTCCTGGGTATCACCCTGAGCTCAAAACCCCAAATCCTCATAACCACTAATTTATAAACTAAAATAAAAAATTGAATCAATCAGCTTAAAGAAAGACTTTCAGCTTAGTGTGTGTGTGTTTCCATACAGTGTTACAATTTCTATCATTATTTTTAAACAGCCTGAGTGGCTTCAGAAGGAATTTTTGGTCTCAGGATATTTTAAGTTCCTCCTGTTTACATGATGCTTGGGTTATTTCTTCTGCCAGACTTTCAGAAATATGATTTTTATAGAAAGATATTTCCTGTATTAAAATTCTCAAAAGGAGGAGTAAATAACTTGCTGAAAAGAAAGAAAAAAAAGCCTGGAAACAAAAAAATAAACAAAATATACATCTGGAATTGTAGATGTACCTGAAAGAACGGAGAAGTAACAGCAAAATGAAGATGTCCAATGTGATAAATATCATTCAGTATTATCTCTGTTGTTCTCCATGCACACATCACTTCAGGTACTTTCGAATCTGATATTTTATTACAGAGCTTTGCTGGTGATTGCTGCCAATCTCCCGCACGTTCTGGTCCCTGCACACTCGGATTTTCCATGGTGATGCTGCACGAGGTCATTCCCTGTTCCCAGCTCAGAAATCAGTCCCTCAGAGTGCTGAGGGGATGTGCCCAGCCCCGGGACAGAAATCTGGCACAACTCAGAGCCACTCATGGGGGTTTGGTCCAGCCCAGCCGTGTCTGACCTGCTGCAGGTTAAAGGAACCGTAACGGGGGCTGGCGCCATGTTTGCTCCAGGAACAGATTTGATAATGCTGTGATTACAAAAACAGACACTTCAGCTTCAGCTGATCTGGCCTGATTTAATTATTTCACTGTGCAGAGCCTTTGCTGTGCAGCCAGGTGTCCTCAGCAATCAGTGTCAGGGCAGGGCAGTGCCACATCCCCGATGGCCTAAACGCCACCCAAAAGGGCCTGAGTGACCCCCCAAAGGGTCCGAGTGGCCCCCGTGCCCCCATTCATGGACGTGCAGAGTCTGGGATGCTCTTCCTGCTCCTTCCAAAGCCATCCCCAGGACATGGGATGAGCCGGGGTCACCTCAGCTCCTGAAAATTGCCTGGGAGTCTGTAGAGATGCAGGATGAGCTAAAACTTCATTTCTTCGCTGGTTAAGGTTTGGAGGAGTGTCCCCAGGGCAGTGGTGGGGTCACCATCCCTGGAAGGGTTAAAAGACGAGCCAGTCACAGATCACAGAAGGTTCTGAGCAGAGAGGGACCCTCCAGGACCATCAGACCCAGCTCCTAATGAATGGCCCATGCAGCTGAGAGCTTTGGTGATGTGGTTTAGTGGGCAGGGGGGATTCAGGCAAAGGTTGGGCTTGACAACCTTGGAGCCTTTTTCATCCTCAGTGATTCCATGGTTCCATTGATGATCGCTGCTTTTGCTCAAGCTTGGGGGATGTTGGGCTGGAGCTTGTGTGGAGAGAGCTGGAAATGAGGGGAGGGATGGGCAGGGCTGGGCTGGCTGGCCTGGTGCTGCCTCCACGGAGCTCTGCGTCCTGCTGGCTGCGTGGGAGAGAGCCATGGCTGGATAAATGTCCCCCAAATCCCCCAAAACTGGGGCAAAACAGCAGCTGGACCCTGTCCTGCCCCAGGACTCACACACAGCTCCAGGATGTCACAGAATGATGGGATCATGGAATGGTTTGGGTTGGAAGGGACCTTAAAACTCATCTCATTCCAGCCCCTGCCATGGACCAGGAGTTCAGCTTCTCTCTCAGCACCCTCAAATTCCTGTTAATTAGGGAATATCGTTGCTGATGATGAGTTTTTTTGGCACAACGCTTCTATTTGCAAGGTACAGGAGGCCTTTAGGGGAATGAGACCCACGAGATTGGAAGATTCCTTTATTCCTGATCCTTTGGAAGTTCATGTTGTTTTCCACGAGGTCCTGGGGGTACCCCAGCATCCTTAATCTACCAACTGCAGGCCCTTTGAAACAGAGGGGCTTAAGTCTCGGCATTTAATTTAGCCCAGATTTGACAGTTTTTGCAGGATATCCTCTTTAATTCACTTTTAATTCCTTTATACATTTTTAATTACATTATTAGAGTGCTTGTGTTGAGATTCACCTGGAGTGCTGCGCGGAGATGATTAGTTAAAGCAGAAGGAGAAAGCCCATTGTGTTTGGGGCTGCTGAGGATTACCGGAGTTCGAAATATTCTGGCTTTTTAACGTCGAGATTGTGCGCTAATAGGGTCCAAATGCAAATCTGCAAACACAGGATTAACCTGGCAAGTGTGAATGGGGAAGAACAAAAAGCCAAGCAAACACCCACTTTCCCTGGGAATCACGGAATGCTCATTATTACACCTGAAGCAGGAATGACACTCTATCTGAATCTTGATTAAAAAAATAATTGCTGGCTGGCTATAAAAATAAAAACAGGAAAGAAAAGCATAACACAAACAAGAGAAGAGGTTTTTACAGAGCGGGGATTAATTGAAACACAACGAATTCCGAGATCCAGCGGTGTAGAACTTATTCCAACAACCTTAACAGTCGTTTCCCACTCCAGCTCCGGAGCACGGGTCAATAAACCCTGGCAGCAGCAGCAGTTCCAGGCACATCCCTATTTCAAACAGTCAGAGCTAATTTGTTCTTTATTTACATCTGAAATCGAAAACAATAATGTTACTTTTGTGCTGTGGACCTGCAAATATTCATTTACTGGTTTGGGTCTCTGAATTTTAGGGGGGTCTCTTACTGACAAGTTTGGTTTCTTCAGGTTCACCCAAGCCAAAATTTGCGGCTTGGAAAAGCTCAATTTATTTTTAATTCTTCGCTCCCCCGATGACCGTGCCTCTTAATTGGTATTAGCTCAGAGTTCAGAACCTCAGTGCTCACCAGAGAGGAGTAAAGTACAAATCATGCTCCAGAATGGGCTTCCGAGGAAGGTTTGGAGATTATCTTGCTCAAAGCTGATATTGACAGCGAGGAACTTTAATGCTGCTTTGCTTCCCTGGGAAAACAAAGGATTTCACCGCAGCCTGGAGCACGTGCTGCTCCAAACCTGGCAGGATGGAACTCTGCTCGGTTCCTGGTGAGCTGCACACGTGATCCGTGTAAGCAGATGTTTGTTAGAAACTCCCTCACTCACTGATTTTAAAAAAAAATAAATAGAATTGCATTGGCCGTGTTTTATCCAAGTCCTCAAACGCTGCAGGGAGAAAACAGGAACAAAACAATACCTGGGATGGAAGAGATGGACATTTCTAAATCCCAAGTGTCTTGTTTTTTATTTATATCCTAAGGTGCTTCCAAAAAACTAAAAAATAGGTGAATTAGGTGAAATAGTAGATGAAATCTAAAGAGCAGCAGAAAAGATTTTTTGAGGACTTTGAAATTTGGAATTTTCACACAAATTTAGAAAAATGAATTTTTCTAATCAGACCTAAACACTGAAGTTTAAGGATGAAGCAGAGATATTTCTTCAGAATCACAGTTCAGGCATTTGTTGCTTCCTCCATCTTCAGTGCAGACCTCAGTTCTGATGAGGTTTGTGTGAGGTAACTCAGCAACAGATGGTCTCAGAATTGAAGACAAATTCTGAATTTTCCGATGGAAAAACCACATTGCTCATGAATTTGAGACTGGAAATTGTCTTCCTTTGCATCTTTTCCTTGAACCTTCCTCCAAAGACCTATGTAAATAAAGTTTTTCTGGGTATTTCTGCATGGGTTCCTTTTATTTTGCACACCATTATTTAATTTTCAGAATCACTCCCCTCACTCTAGGTGATTCCATTGTGCTTTCTTGAGTTGTTCTTCACCTTTTTCTGGCCCTGACCTGCCTGGAGCAGTGTTCTGACCTCACGGAGAGTCGAGTCCTTGTGGATCAGCTTCGGAACATTCCCGAACTTCAAACAGCTCAAACTTCCAGCTCCGGAGTTTGCAGCTTTGGGTGCTGGCCAAACCCGATGCTGTCAAGCTGATAGAAACCAGCTGCTGTTGTATTTACCCGATTTTTGGCTCTCTGTAACTCTCTGGTTTGGAGGCAAATCCTTCAGCACAGCCCTGGAATGCTAAGGCTTGGATGTAAGGGACAATAAGGGCACAAAATGTCGATTTAACTGAGCTCCAAGAAGGGGAAATAACCAAACCACAGCCACCCGGGAGATCCTGGGCCTGCTGCACACAGAGGAGGCTTCATGGTTCCCCCAAGACTTGGAAGGAAAATGGTTTTTGTGGTCACAACAAAAACACCAGTACAGGTTTTTCTTTCTCCTTATCGAAACTTATATCAATTTATATCCTTAACCAGATAGAAACATTTCCAGGGTTTATCCATTTGGGTGAAAGGTGGGGGATTTCTTCAGAATGTGAACACTTCCGCCAAAGAGAAGATGAGAAATGCTTTTATCACCGTGTTCTGGGATGGTTTTTCCTCTTTTCTGTTGGGGTCAGAAAGGGAAAACACAACCAAAAGCTGCTGATGGTGCTGCTGAGCCACCTGCTCTAGTTGAGGGTGTTCTTTGCAGGAGGGTTGGACTTGAGGGATGTAAAGGTCCCTTCCAACCCAAATTTTCTATAAAAAAAATCACAATGTGCTCTTGTAAATGGTTCTTCTTCTTGAAAAAGTCCAGAACAGCTTCCACGGCCCAAACCCACGACCCAAACTCCTCAGCTTTTCATGAGCACGAGGCTGGAGGGAAATGATACCCTAAGGAGCGGAAAACTGATTTTATTCGGACAAATCGCCCGGCTATCAGCTTTTGCCAGAGTTGACAGAAGGGTGACAACAGCAGACCCAAAGTGATGATTCCAGAAAATCCAAAAATAATCAAAATCTGTGTGAAGTAATAGCAGGTTAAGTAATCTACTCCACCAGACTTTGGAGCATGCCACGTCCAATCTCCAGGAAAATAAACCATCAGCATTTATCTGCCAACGCTGCTGAATCCACAGCCAGCACCCCCAGGAAGGGCCCTCATGAAATAACGTCTGGCACGGGCACCGAGGCCGCTTTCCACCCCGCGCTCCTCAAACCGTCCCCGAGTGACAGATGAGTGCACAAACCACGGCTGCCCAGGCACTGAGATTTAAACAGACACATTTATGTGCTGCTCCTCAGCTGGCCCATCAGCTAATTAATTTTCTTTTTTTAAAATTTTCTATTTTAGAAGAGCGTTATAAAACTGCAGAATATTGATGGGTTTGCTGTGGTGTTTTTATCCACGGACTCTGCTGTGCTTTAAGGAATTTTTTGGCTGAACAGTGCAGGAGGATGGAGGATTTTGAACTTCCAATCCTCTCCATGTCAGGAGATCATGCACAAAGCACAGAAATTATTTTGAACCCAAACACCGGGTTCTGAGTGCAATGGATGTGAAGCCAGAGCCCTCTGGCATCTCTGGCACTCCCCAGCATTGGCCTGGAGGCTGCAGATCCTCCCACACGGTTCTGACAAACCTGATTACAAAAAAATGATCAAATCTTTCCACATCACGCGTGGCCCAGCGATCAACTGGGAGCCTACAACAGCTGCTCTGGCAAATCCTATTTCTCCCCCTCGTTATCAAAGGATAAACTGCTAAAACAAAGCCCACCCACCTTTTTTTTTGTTTTTTGTTTTCTTTTTGTTTTTAGTTTGGTTTTTTTGTTTGTTTGTTTTTTGTTTGTTTGCTCTGGGTTTTCAGGATATGCAGTTTATCTATATTGCTTTATTATGCAGTCATTCAGAGAGATGATTTACAAGAGCATGGAGTGACAGGACAAGGGGAATGGCTTCAAACTGAGAGAGGACAGGCAGAGACAGGATATTGGGAAGGAATTCCTGCCTGGGAGGGTGGGAGGCCCTGGCACAGGGTGCCCAGGGAAGCTGTGGCTGCCCCTGGATCCCTGGCAGTGCCCAAGGCCAGGCTGGACGGGGCTGGAGCAGCCTGGGACAGTGGGAGGTGTCCCTGCCATGGCAGGGGTGGCACTGGATGGGATTTAAGATCCTTTCCAACCCAGACCATTCCAGGATTATCTGAAATAAACGTGACTGGGGGCAAAAGGGAAAGGAACAATTTTAAATATGAGGTTTCAAGAAATAACTCAGCAAAACTTGGAATTAATGACAGTTCAGAGTCTGCTGTTCCCACCTCAGGGCCCTTCCTTCTCCTCCATCTCCAGCCCCATCTGTGCCTCCTCTGGAATGGCTGCATTTGATGAAATTCCTGTGTTTAAAGCAAAGTTTCACCCTCATTTGCTCTCATTAAACCCCACAGGTGGAAATGAGGCGCCAGGGCAGTGCCTGGAAGCAGGACCCCTGAAAAACGCCATTAAATGGGTGACAAATGTTCTGTGAAGCGCTGGAGTCACACGAGCTCACTCTGCCCCAGCACTCGATTGTTCAGCTGGGGCTGGAGGTGTGTGAGCAGCGTTTTATGAAGACAAATGCACACGGAAACAATTTTTAAATTATCGGTGTCCAGGAAAGCTGCTTGGAGATAAAAGGAGGGATTGTCCAGGGACGAGATGTATTTGTGTACTCGGGCTAATCAGGAAGAAGGATACGACTGCTAGGAACAGGCAGAGATAAAGGCAAACAAACCCAAATAGAGATTTGATTCAGGATCTTCCTTATAAACAGTCCTAGGAACGTTTTTAAAGTTATTTTGAGAAACTGCGTTATTGGACAGTAAAGACACAACACAGCTGCACTTTTTCTCTCTGCTAACCATCCTTTAGCACCAAAAAAGCTGAATCTCTGTCTGCTCTTTGTTTCCTGAAAGAAGGTAAAAGAAGTGCTGGAAATTTCACCTGAGGAAAACATTTTCCATTCTCTCGCCGTGTCTGTTTTATCCCCAAACGCTTTTCTGTGCACGCAGCTCGGTAAATCACAGCCACTGCCGTGCACGGCACAAAACATCCCCCACATCGCACCCCATAGATCAGCATCGCAGCGATCGTTTTATTAACGTTAAAATCAAATTATTAATGAACAATACCAGCGGCTTCTTTGTGCTAATAGTGATTAATGGCACTTCTATTTTGGAAAACAGCCGACCTCCAGCAATGGATGAGAATAACATTTGGTGCTGGCGTCGCTCCTGCCAAGCTTACAAATAATTCGGTATAGCAGATAATTATCTGACAAAGCCAATCAGGCATTAATCTCTTAGGAGATTCCATTCTTTTGCAGAAGTCAATCATTATTAATTTATTTTTTTTTTTACTGTTTTTCACTGGACAGGCTCGCTGAGGTCGCCACTCAAAATCCGGGCGTGCTAAATCAGGAGCTCTCAGTCTGCCTGATCAACTCCACTGGAGCTGCACCACTTTTATTAAACCCAAACATACCTAAAGTTCTGAAATTCTAAAAGGGAAGTGTGTGTGCAGGAATTCGTTCCAAAAATAAAATATGTAATATGGAAATTTTTCTCACAGGAATTTAATGCTCAGTACATAATCAAGTGGGTTTCAGCCCAAACACCAGAAATTGAGTTTGGATTCTGAGATACACAAAGAGAGTCAAAATAACAATTATTAAACACTCGTCATAGAATTGGTCCATAAAATAGTGGAGGAAACTTCACAAAAATGGTTCCTATTCTCAGAAGAACGCTTCCATATTAATTTTCCTTCCAAAATAGGTCACTCTTTGTTATTAAATAACTTTTGCTTGCTTGATTTCTTTTTTTAGAGGAAAACTACAAGGCTGACATGAAACTTGGGAGGTGTTTTTGACTGGAATGTGCTTTTAAATGAGACCTACTTCCACTCCTTCTGGTTCTTTTCTATTTCTTGCACCCGTTCCTCTTGTTGAACTCTCAAATTCGGGAGGAGATTATGCCCTCATTTATTCCCTTTTTCTCTGGTTGGTTTCAGAGCCCTTTTTCCCCCACTCTTCATTCCCATCACTTTTTCAAAAGGAGGTGGGATGAAAGGGGTGTATTTATGGGATCTTTTGTGATTTTTAATATATTTTTTTTAAAATGTGTAGAAAATTGGATCAGATCCATAGGTGCACACGGCAAATTGAGGAGCAGGAGAAGGAAAACAACGTTGGCAAGAGGACAACTGCAAGATTTTAGAGCTTCTCAAGGGCAGGGGTTATTTTTTAACCACTAAAGTGCAAGAAATGATCAAAACACTGAGTTGAATGCAACGAAACATAAAAACTCCCTGATTTTATATCTGAACACATCCAAAGAGGCTTGGATGGAGATTCTCCAGGCTCTCCAAGGGGCCTGCAGGGGATGCTCATCCTCAGATCCCAAATTTCAGCCCTTCCAATGACCCTGGGCACCGTGACCCACCTGGCCCTGTCCCTTTGTCCCTTTGTCCCTTTCCCCACCGCCTGCACCCCACAGAAGCTGTCCCTGCCCCATCACAGACAGGCAGCTCCCCTAATGAAGAGATAATTAATTACCAGGGGCAGCTCGTCCCTCTCCTGCTCCCCAGAGCTCATCCCAGCAGAGATGGTGCCCACGGAAACCCCAGAGCTGGGTGGTTTTACAGCCCCCGTTCCTGACAAAGTGCTGGCAAAGTGCTCCCCATATCTCTTCGGAAAGCAGCAATTACGGCATCTCCCGCACTTCAGCTCGCCATAAAACACCCGATCGTGGAAGTTTTTGGGGAATGTCTGCACACAGCCGCTGCCACTCGGCGTTTTTGGCCTCATAAACCCCGCTGCTGCTCACTCCGCTTTGCATAACTGCAGGCCAATTAATTTTCCTTTAAATGAACTTACCTGAGCAGGAACACACAACCCCCAGGGGAGCCATCCAGTGCTGGCCCTCCTCATTTGCTTCCCCAAATGAGCTGCAGACGCTTTAGGTACCCAAAAGGGCTGTAAATCTCCAAAGCTGTTTAGCAGAAGTGGGCTGCAGGTAGGATGCAAAACAAAATTCCTCCTGGATGTGTCACTGCAAATGACGGGAAAAGCAAAAACTCTCCAACAACATTTGTAGTGTCAGAGAATCAAGGCGTTGCTTTATTCCTGGCCAGGATGGTGCTCTGGCCAGGATGTGCCACAGAAATCATTTCATTCACACACAGCCTGGCTGTGCAGAGAAAATCATTCCAGGACACAGGGATTTTACCCGATTGTCCCCAAACTTTATCCAGTCAAACCCTCAGAGATCCATTGGTTCCGTGTCCATTGGTTCCGAGTTACGGAGTTCTGAGGATTTGGTTTCCTGTTGGTCACAGATCTGCTTTGCTTCTGATGTTAATTAGGGCTTGATTGCTGGGTTCTCTGATCAGTTTTTCCTGGAATAGGTGACTCCACCATGCCAGGGGTGTTGTTTGGAGCTGATGTTCATTCCTGGCCCTCGCTGGCCCTTGCTGGTTGTTCTCTCTGTGCATCTCCTGTGCTGCTCCCAGCCTGGGGAGATGCTGAGCTCATCAGGCCTCCCCCCCGTTCATTCTGGGATTGTGAACACCGACTGAAGTTAAAAAATTTGTAAACTTGGTGTATTTTGCAACAAATGCCCTGGGAGTGAGCCATAAGGAAGAATCCTTGCGGGTTTGAAAGGGAAGCTCAACCACATTCCCTGCCTGTGTCAGAAGTTCAGAACAAGATGATCTTTAAGCTCCCATCCAACCCAAACCACTCCAGGATTTTGTGATATTTTCTCTACCAGAATCCCCCAGGATCTGTATTAATTCCAGCTGTTGTCAGGTCACCTTTATTAACAGGGGATATATGAACAAGGACCTATTTTCTTGTGCCTCAGCCACGCGGAGGTGACTGCAGGGCGTCCACGTGGTTCCCCTCCTGTGCCTGGTACAACTCCACCTGGCCCAAGATATTTATTGGCTGTAGTACCGCAGGAATTATACGGCCCCTGGGACAGCCGAGCTGGTGTTTCTGCCAGGGTAAGTTATGTTACAGCTCAATAATGTTACAGCCCAAAGTTCATTGTGCTGCGGGAAGTGTGGGAAAAGGTTTAGAGGGATCTTTGCTTTCCCAGAGGACCGATGTTTCTTCACCTTCCATCCCTGCAGTCTAAAAATGTTATCTCTATTACCCCAACAATCTTTTTTAAGGCCTTGCTGGTTATTTCTGTGCGCACGTAGGTTTTGGTGGCTTTTTTTCCCTCTTTGCTTTTATGTGCGCGTGAAAAATGAGTAAAAGCTGTGCCATAAAAGACGTTCCATTAATAAAAGCTTTTCAGATCTTTATTAACCAGTAGTGCCATGAGTCAGGGGGAAAAGAAAATTCCTCGCAGTCAGAATTCCCAAGCTGATCGTCTGAGGCAGCAAAAAAGGGTAAAAAAAAAACCTGTTGCATTTAAAAAAAAATATGGAAAATTCCATGCTGATTGTGTTACTTACATTTATCTGATGCAAACAAACTCTGGCTGGAAATGTGAACCACCAGGATGTGAAGCAGAAATGCCAGTGCCTGACCCACAGTGGAACAATTTCCGACCCAACCCCGCTCTTCCCTCGTATTTTCTGTTTGTGACCAACCGTGCACTGAAGAACTCCACTGAAACGCTTCATTAAGGAACTTTTGATTAGTCATGAACGCTCTACAGCCACCCAGAGGTTTGCTGAATATTAAAAACTTCTGCTGCTCCGTCTCGCCGTGAAGAAGATTGACAAATTTAATGGGAACAAACAATTGCATCCTTTCTGCAGTGTCGTCTTGGAATCTAAAATCCAACATCAAGCTAAGAATTATTTGTCTAAATTTCTACTCTTGGATAACATTTTTTATCTTCATTATTTATATAAACATGATGTTTGTTTCCAAAACACAGAAAGACCCAAAGCCATCTTTCCACTCGTGACCCCTGCACCAAACTCTATTTTTGGGCAATTCCTGAGGCTCTGGGCAGCAAAACGTTCTCATAAACATTTTGCAACTGCCCTGCAAAGTTATTTTTCTCTTCACATCTACACAGGAGCTCTTAAGGGTGCAGGGGAATTCCTAAAAATATTGTGCTTTTTAAAGGAAGAGAGACCCCAAAGGTTGGATGTTTCATGAGTAACAGGATGTGCTTTGTATGAGCTGGTTAACGTGGCAAAGTTAATTACAGTTAATCTAACACAGGCGTGAATGGCCATGGTATTTTGGGGACAATAATTCCAAAGGAAATGAGCCCCAAGTTATCAAGGACTCGGACTTGTACTTCAACCTCTGGCAGAGGATTTGGTTTTAGAAGGACTGAGAGTCTCATGGTGATTCTTGTTGTGGTAATTGAAGTCTGAAGCGAAGAACCATAGGAAAAATACCATGAGGAAAATATCCTGGTGCTCCAGAAGCGAGGATCATATTGAGGTTCAACAGGATGAAGAGAAGCAGTTTTTATAAATTATTCTAAATAATTCCAACAGCCCTGTTTTGCAAACAACTATTAAATCATAGCAAGGAAATAAACCCAATATTTGATTTTTCATGGTAGCTTTTCTAAACAGAGAACTTTGGTGCTGCTCTCTGACCCTTTGTACCCAACTGGAAGGACAAAACCGATGGAGCGGAGCTGCTGGGGTTGAACACACGCTGGAGACACCTCATTCCTGCAAGAACAGGAGCTGATTTCCCACTAACCGGGATGATTCTCTCATGTTCAGTGGAGCCACTCCTGATTCACGTCCTTGAGCCAGAGGAAGGCCCACAGCGATTGCAATAAACTTTGCTTTTTGCCCGCAGATGAAGCAGCCAGGATTCCATCAGCAGTGGGAGCAGCCATGGCCTCCACGCTATTGATTTTCCGTGCTGCTGCAGATTGGGAATATTGCCCGCTCCTGCCCAGCTGGAGGTGCTGGGTGAATTGCCCAGATTTAAATATTTATTGCTCTCTCAGTCATTTCTCAAAGTTTCCCCGAGTTTTTCAACTTGTCTGATCTCCGCCCGTGGGGAGGGAAACTTTGAAAGCTGCCAAAAGCCAGGGTATTTTTAGAGAGGGCATCATGTATCGATTATTGCCAAATCTCAGCGGACTAAGACATTGTGTTATTGTCAGCACTTTTATTGCTGCCACTGCTTTTTCTTTTTTCCCCTTTAATGGTTACAAGTGACTCTATTTCAGACCAAACTTTCCTACCAGCTTGAAGCCACCAAGAACTTTTCATAAGAACCATATCCAGCTTCAAGAGGCAGAAAAATGAATATATTTGCTGCGTTTCTGTTTCTATCACCCGTTGCAGGCAAGAAGAAATGCTATTTCTGTTTGTTTTTGACAAGCAAAGAGAATAATCTCGTTCTTCTCTTGATCTCGCTATCCCTTCACAGATTACAGTTATCTCATATGTAATGTAAGAATCTTATAGAAATTGAAATGCGTGAAGGGTAGGCAGGAACAGACCTCGCAGGGTGCCTGGAAACGGGGATTTGTCGGGGGGGCTGGGCCCAGAGAACACCGGGATAATTTGTGAACAGGGAAGGTTCTGCCCGTGTGGAAAATGTTACAGAGAGTTCAATTTGCTGCACGTCTGAAAGGCAAAGCCCTCCTTTTTCTGCTCCCCCCTCGAAGGGGCTGGAGAATTCCTGAGGGAGCTGGGAAAGGGGCTCAGCCTGGAGAAAAGGGGGATCAGAGGGGCCCTTCTGGCTCTGCACAACTCCCGACAGGAGGGAGCAGCCGGGGGGATTTGGGATCTTTTCCCAGGGAACAGGGACAGGGGGAGAGGGAACAGCCTCAGGCTGGGCCAGGGGAGGCTCAGGGTGGAATCAGCAGGAATTTCCCCATGGAAAGGGTTGTTAAACACTGGAACAGAGTGTCCAGGGAGGTTTGGAGTCCCCATCCCTGGAGGTGCCCAAGGAATTCCTGGAGGTGGCACTCAGAGCTCTGGGCTGGGGACAAGGTGGGCATCGGGCACAGCTTGGCCTCCATGACCTTGAAGTGCTTTTCCACTTTTAATGATTCTGTTATTCTGTGATCTTGATGGCCAGTAACATTTTATTTCTGCATTTATCTTCATGAAACAACATTTTATCTCTCCTCCTTTAGTTTATTCAAAAAAAGAAAATCATATCAGAAATGTTCTCTTTTTCTCATGCCGTAATTTGGCACAGAACCTGACATTAAGCAGACTTTTTTTTTCCAGATCCTGATAGCACATTTCTGTTCCCAAACAGCCCCAGACAACCGAGACCACTGCTGATGAGAGGCTTATCTGTGGTGTTCCTGTCAGAGAAAGTGCAGCGTAACACAGGCCAAGAAAGGCAGGGTTTGTGTGAGAAAAAGGGAAAATTAATTGCAAAGCCCAGCTTACAACGTCTCCAGTAATGAACTTGTGCAGCTCACTGTTCCCTCTGATGCTGAAATTCAGGGGGCTGGGGCTGGACCTGCTGTGCTCAGGCTGTGTGATTCCAGCAGGAATGCTAAACGGGATTTTTATTCCTCCCTATGGGTCAGAGCAGGGTGGGGACGGGGGGACAGATCCAGCAGGAGCCTCAGCACGCCCGGATTTCCTGCTGCAGCCTGGACGTGCCATTCCCATGTCTTGTGTCCCTCATCAAACACCCTGGGACAGAGGGAGGGCACCGAGGGAGCCCTGGGAGAGGAGCAGGAATGCTGCAGCTGCTTCCCAGGGGCACGTGGAGGAGCAGGAACCACTCCAGAAATGAGGGGTGAGGAGCACCGAGCTCCACTTGAAAGGGCTCAGGGAAAACTTGCAGCTGCTCAAGTTACTGGGTGGCAGTGACGGAGAGGAGAGCGGCTCCTCAGCTCCGTGCCAAGGCAAATCCTTGGAACACGGGGTGGGAATTTCCCAGGTACGCACATTACCAACGCTGGAAAATATTTCTTCTCCTCCTCTCTGGTGTTTCCTATGGCCTAAGTAAGGGGAAGTGTGGAATGAGAGTTGGAGCTGTACAAACTCCAAGGATTTCAAAGCTTCACCTGCTCTGGGGAGCACCTTTCCATCACCTCTGTGAAAGCCCAAACCTGACACTGTCGTCGTGTTCAGCCCTGAAAATAAAATCCGGATTATTTTAATCAACTTCTGAGCAAAACCTGAACTCTGCCATAGGTTCTGCACACCCAGAGAGCACTTACAGAGCCAATACTTGGATCACCTTGTGAGTGTCCTCACTAAACTCTGCCTAATCACAGCACAGGCCAGCAGGAGAATTCTGAATTTACTCTGCAGAGTTCTCCCTTCTGCATTTGTTACACACAAACAACATTATTTTCTTTTTTTCTGGTTTTTTTTGACTGTTACTCCCAGCGGCTTTTTTTTTAGTGCTATTTTGCCATTTCTTACAAGTTCCTCTGCGCTGTAATTATACCAGTCTGCTTTCCAAATATACTTTTTTTTTTTTGAGCACTGAAATAGAAAGGTTGGGACTGCACGGAGGAAGGGGGAATAATTTCCACAGAATTATTTTGGCGACTTCAGGGACTGCACACAACATTTTTACAGCTTCCCATAGATTTCCCCTCTCAGACAATCCGACATCCTGGATAACCCAGCCTAGGAAAGGGAGCTGCTGTGCCTGTAGGAGTGGAGATTTCACAGGAGACAGGTGGTTATTGTCAACGAGGCCGGGAATAACTTCCCTGCACGTTTCCAGGCTGGCTCCAGCGCTGTGTATGCAGCACGAGCAGTGATGGAGTGGTTCCACTCTTGCTGCAGCACAGCTCCCTGCAGACGTCAGCAGGTTTTAGCAGCCTCCCAGGGAACGTTCCCACTGTTTATTGCGCTGGGGAAGTTCTGCCTCCAACAGCTCAGGCCAGATTAGGCTGTTTGAAAAGCCCCGACTCTTTAATTTTATATTTTAATGCTTTTTGACTAGCGGGTCTGAGGGAGTTTTTAGCAAATTTTTATCAGGAGCAAACAAAAAGGCAAAATATTTCCCAGAGACTGCCTGAAAGTCCATAATTTTACATAATTTTGGGGCTGAAATGTGCAAACAACGTGATTAGGCCACATAAGAAACACCATATAAGATAAAACCCCCAAGAAGTTAGTTTCTAACATTCTGAGCAGACTTTGGGGCTGGTGATATTTAAAGCTGTAAACCCCCCAGCTCTCCGAAGATAACCAGGAGAAATTCACTGCGGCTGCCGGCGCTGAGGCGGGGATTGGGAGAGATCTCCTCGGAAATCTCTGCTCATCAGTATGGGCGGCCAGAGCTGCTGCCTGGGCTCGGAACTCTCCCTGCAGCAAGGTTGGAGAGAGGCATCATCATTCCATAATCAGATGTAGCGAGGCATGGGATGAGCGCGGCATTCCTGATGTGAGCGGGGCTGGCTGCGGCTGAAGGCACGAGGAGGTGCCTCAGACAGAACCATGGAAATTCCCCAGCCCAGGTAAATTCTGGCTCAGAGCTCCGTGCAGCAAAAAGCTGCAGCTCCAGCCCTTCCCAGCAAAGTCCTCATTCCCAGGGGTGGCTCTCACCCCAGCAGGAGTCAGTTGATTTTAGGAGGGCTTTGCTGCTTGGATGTTTGTTGAAACTCAAACCAGCAGAAGAGTTTAGCGAAGGCCACCCAGCTCTGCTGGCAGAGGCATCGTCTGTCACATTCCCGCCCCTCTCTCCACACCCTGGAGCAGGGATGAGGCTCTGCTCCCTGCCAGCACAGCACCTTTGCTGTCTCTGAGCCCTCAGCTGGCCAGGGGACAGGTCTGTCACTGTGCCAGCCTGAGGGGAGGTGTTGCTGCCAGAGCAGCTTCCCTGTGCTACGTGCCCCAGGCATGGCATTCCTGCCATTCCCTCCCATTTCCTCCATGTGCCCCAGGCATGGCATTCCTGCCATTCCCTCCCATTTCCTCCATGTGCCCCAGGCATGGCATTCCTGCCATTCCCTTCCATTTCCCACTCTACGTGCCCCAGGCTTGGCATTCCTGCAATTCCCTCCCATTTCCCGCTCTCCGTGTCCCAGGCATGGCGTTCCTGCCGTTCCCTTCCATTTCCCGCTCACCCTGTCCCAGGATAACTCTCTCATCACCCCTGGAGCCCAGCAGGGACAGGAATCCGATATCCGACTCCATTTCCTCCCCAGCACCTGCTCGGAGCAGGATTAGGAGGATAACCAGCGAAACCTTCCCCTGCCAGGTCTGCGAGAGGAACTCGCTGCTCAAATATTCCGTCCCACACCCGACCCAGGGTTGCAGTAATCCTGCCGATGGCAATTTGCTCGCACACACCAGATAAAAAATGAATAAATGAATAAATAAAAATCCACATTTTGAGGTTGTAGCCCAGCAGATGATCTCCACAGGCTCCCCAGCTGGCACACTGGGCTTGGCAGTGTCACACGTCCCTGAGATGGGGAGAAGTTTGGATTGTCCCACCTTGGGGTTTGTTACCACCAACCACTCCTGACACAAATCCTCAGGAGAGGATGGAGCTGCTGAGGTCTCTGTGGTTTGTGAGACCCTTCTTCAGCATTTTATGGTGAATTATTGATATCAGAATGATTTGGGTTGGAAGGGGCTTCAAAACTCATCTCATTCCACCCCCTGCCATAGGCACCTTCCTCTCCCCCAGGTTGCCCTTTCCAGCCTGGCCTAGGACACTGCCAGGCATAGGCCATGAAGAACTTGATGTGTCCCTAAAAGCAGGGGATTCACCCTTTCTAACAATAAGAAACTGCTCAAGAATAAATCAAACCAATTAGTAATGAAAGGCAGCTCTCAGGAGAGTTAAATCCAGATTATCCAGCCCAGCTGAGGACCGGAGGCAGCCGATGGCAAAAGGTTTTGGTCTCTGACTCCTCGATTGGAACACCCAGGCTGAGCTGGTGGCTGCGTTAGAACGCTGCTCACAGACACTCTGAAATCCCAGGCATAATAAATCCAGGGAAAGAGCTCCCGAAATCGAGAGGGAAATTCGCACTTCATTGAATCCGGTGTCAACTTCCATTAAATTCAAAGGGACAGGAGAGTCTTCACGGGGTTACTGAGCATCTGTAAACACTTCCAAGCTGCCCCGAGTTACAGGTTTATTTTTCAGTTCAAGAAACTTGGCCAGGCAGAGAAACGTTTATTTGTTGTTACACAAATAGGAGAGCAAAGAAGAATGAGCCAAGAGGCTTCATAAATGAGCAAAGACAGCAAAAAATTAATCTAAATATTATGATTTTTGGGGACCTCACTGGATGTGGGGAACTGAATCTAATGTGAATTCTGCCTCTGTTTTACAGTTCCTGGCAGCACAATTCCATTCCTGGGTGGCCTCAGAGGCACTTGGAATCCTCACATTTCAGGCCTGATGTGCTTCATGTTGAGGTTCTGGACTGATGGACACGTTCACAGGACCACAGGATGGCTGAGGTTGGAAGGAACCTCCAGAGATCACTTGGTCCAACCTTTCTGCTCCAACAGCACCGCTCAGTTCCCAAGGTCAGTTTGGATGGGACTTTAAAAATTGGATCCAGTGAGTGACACCCTGCCCATGGCAGTGGGGTTGGAACGGGATGATCTTTAAGATCCATTCCAATCCAAAATATCCCATAATTCTATGACTGTGTCCAAACAGCTTTTGAATCATTTCAAGAATGGAGACTCCACGACCTCCCTAGGCAGCTGATACCAGGGTTTGGCCACCCCCACAGTAAATGTGTGTTTGGTCACTCTTAGAGTAAATTTGTGTTCCCACCCTCAAAGTAAATTTGTGTTTCCTGATGTTCCCACATTTCAGGTTTTGCCCCCTGACTCCTGTTCTGGAGCTCCACCGGAGCGATCCCATCTCTGTCACCTCTGCACGCTCCCTCAGTGATTTACAAACATTAATAAGATCCCAGCTCAGCCTTCTCCTCTGCAGGCTGAGCAGTCCCAGCTCTGTTTGGAGACTTTTTTCTCCTCATCAAAAGGCAAACTGTCAGCTCCTCTCCAGGCAGGGCAGCAGGATCGCTGGGGTTTGTGTTAATTAATCACCACTCTGAGATGAGGAAAAAACCCCTCTCCATGATGAGGTTAAAGAGCTCTTGTTCAAATAAAGCTTCTTGCTCAAACAGCCCGGGGAGAGGAGAGGAAGGATGGGTAAACATTTCAGTGAGGAAGCAGGTTCAGAGGCTGGGCCTCTCCCAGCAGAAACATGAGAGGCAACGGCAGCAAAAGTGGAGTTGGCAGCTCTCTCCTTCCTAAATCTCCCTGGGGAAGGTTGTGGTCAACAAAGCCTTGCAGTTCCTGAGCATGAGTGACTTATTCACACCTCCAGCTTCAGTTATAAATAAATCCCTAATTGTTCTGGAGTTTGGGTGTGCCTGAGTGCCAGCACAAGCCATGGATCCGCTGCTGAAAGGGCTGGGCTGGCTCAGCTGGGGAATCAGGGTTCATTTGAAAGCCCACAAACCCCAACTGAGAGGATTTCAGACTTCAATCACCTTTAGATGAGGTTTCTAGTGCAAAATACTGAAGTAAAAAGAATCTTAGAGAATGAAATCAGAAGATGACTGAAAAGAAAACCATGAAGTTTTCTTAAATCTCGGGGTTTAATTGCTATTGAGAGCTTAAAGGGCAAACACAAGAGCTGGGGAAAGGGAAAGCTCCTCTAGGCTGGAGCTTTAATGGTCATAAACCACTTGGAGTGGTAGGAAAGGCAGAGTGAAGAAAGAATGAGGGAATTAATTGCAGCTGAGTTCTGTCTATGGGAACACCCTGGATGGCAGCCACTGTGGAAAATCACCTTGTCTTTTCTTTCATCATAGAGCAAAGCAATAGAGAAGAATTGATTTTTCAAAATTCCATAACACTGAATAACAGTCAAGGCAACACAGAGAGGAGAATAAAGAAATAGAAAGGAAAGGGTAAAAAACACCTGAGGAACTGAAACCTACCTGATCCAATTTGCTACAGGGATTCAAAAGGAAAATAAAGAGATTATTTAGTGGTTGGTGAGAGATATTAATGAATGAATGGCAAAAGAAAATTACCTAAGTGTTTTCCTTATATGAATTTGAATTGAAACTGGAGATTAAAAGTGTCACAATCAGGTGAACTCTGCATTCTGATGTGAAAAAAAAAAATTGTGTGTGTTCATATTGTGTAGCTTGCTGGGTTTTAATAATCTCAATTCTGAGCAGGATAACTATTACACACATACACAAAAAAAAAGGCTGTTTGATTCAAGGGAATGGTTCTTAAAAAGAACTGGATGTGGCACTCAGTGCTATGGTTTAGCTGAGGAGGTGTTAGGGAATAGGTTGGACTTGATGGTTTTAAAGGTCTCTTCCAATCTGGTTCATTCTGTGATTCTGTGAGTCTGTGATTCTGTGATTCTGGGATTCTGAGAGTCTGTGAGTCTGTGATCCTGGGATTCTGTGAGCCTGTCATTCTGTGATTCTGTGAGTCTGGGATTCTGTGAGTCTGTGAGTCTGGGATTCTCTCATTCTGTCATTCTGGGGTTCTGGGATTCTGTGATTCTGATTCTGGGATTCTATGAGTCTGTGATTCTGGGATTCTCAGATTCTATGAGTCTGTGAGTCTGGGATTCTGTGAGTCTCTGAGTCTGTGAGTTTGTGACTCTGATTCTGTGAGTCTGTGTCTGTGACTCTGTGATTCTCTGATTCTGTGAGTCTGTGATCCTGGGATTCTGTGATCCTGTCATTCTGTGATTCTGTGATTCTGTGAGTCTGTGAGTCTGTGATCCTTCTCTCTGCAGGTTTCCTTGATAAATGAGCTTTTCATTTCCTGTTGCCCATCTCAGGTGAGTCAGAAACGGAGGTCTGGAGCTCAGCAGGTTGTTTGACGTGGTTGTTTGAGTTATTAGAATATTTCATGGGACCAAGTTCCACGGAAGGAAGCAGCAAAAACTTTTCCTCCATCAGGGAGGTGGAAGAGAAGGAAAACGCGGCGTCAGCAGCTCTGTGGCTGTGCCTGGCAGCTCTGAGCTCTTCCATCAATCAGAGCCTGAGCTCCTCCCATGGTTTGGATCTCTCCAGGTCTCAGGAGCAGCCCGGATGCCCGGCTGGGGGGCTGTAAAGTGAAGCCAAGCAGGCAAATCCTGATTCCCAAACAGCTCCTGAGAAGTTCCATAACTCAACCCACAACCCCCTCGGAGCCGTGCACGGATTTATCGCCGACCACAATTCACCTCTTTGTGTTTTATTTTACAAATTCTCCATTACCTGCTTCAGTTGCGGCGAAATGGCCTCCTGTATTTCAGAGTAGCCCAGGCTGATCCCGTACTCCGCTCTCCTGAAATCTTCAGACAATTGAACAATCAGATTACGGGGAAGCTGTTAAGTGCCCCGCGATGCAAGGAAGTGTGAGCTGTTTAAGGCCTAATGTGAAAAATGGCAAATTATATGCTGCCAGCCAGGTCTGAGAGGGAAAAAGGGAGGAATAAGTCAATATGATTAGACAGGACTATATTCAATAAGCACAATTTTGGTTTGAAATTGTGCAAGAAGAATTTTATTCCTGAGCAGATTTTCCTTTGGATTATAGCAGTTACCTCTTCTCTACAAGAGACATTTTGCTGTTCCAATTCTCATATTTAGAAGAATAATCTGATTCAAAAGAAGTGGATGCACAGAAATGAGAATTTCTTCTTTTTTTTTGACGATGTAGATATTAAAATGGATTCTCTATATTAAAAACCTGCAAAGATTATTCATACAAGAAGTGCCCAATCAATCACTTTTCAAGCAGAAATGCTGTCAAAAAGAAAAATGCTGCATTAATGATCGTTCTTTGGCAACTCTGCGCAGGTTTCTCTGGAATGAGAAGTTGTTGAGTTCATCTGAGCGGACACAGCACAAAGCCATTACTTTAAGCAGCTGGTAACTTTGGCCAGAGGACTGAGTGAGCATTTGCACAGCAAATCTGAATAAAATTAACTGCAGTGCCCGTGTTCTGCTGCATTTTGCTGATGGGGATTTAGCAAGTGCTCAGTTCTGAACTAAACCTGGGGTTAAAAATGAAAATATTAATGGGAGAATTCCCCCAGCACCAACTGAGGCACTGGAGGTTGAAACCAGCGTGTCCTTTTGCCCAGACTCTGGAGAAACCCAGCAGTGTCAGAGACCTCCTGGGAGAATCAGAGGCTGCTTGGAATTCTTATGGAATATCCTGGTCACAATAAATCAATTAAATCCAACTTTCAAACACCAGGGTTCTGTCCCAGCTGCCAAATTTTCGCTCCCTAGTCCCAAAAATGCCCCCCTTTGACAGCACCCTCATTTCTGGGTTGTACAAGTAAAAAAACTTAAGTTCCTAAATTTTTTCCACTCTAAAACATATTCAGGTTGCACTGAACGTCTGACTCTGGAGTGGGAAATTGGCAGTGCAGAATATTCAGGAATTCATGGGGCATGTGCTCGTAAAGTGAGAAAAGCCTTATATCAGAAAATACTTTCTATAATACATACCCAAAACACAGCAGAAACTGTGTTTTTAGTAGAACTTCCAGCATGGAAATACAATCAATGTTTATTAATATTAGAAAAAAAAAATCCAAGAGTTTATGATATTAAAGATGGAGTCAAAAGATTTTACCAGCCTGCTCATTTCCATCGAAATCTAAGTCAATGACAAACTATTAAGACATTTTCATGGAGCCCAAAGGATTGCAGGGGAAATGCAAAAATACTTTTAATTACAGCATTTTCTGTCATTATCTATATATTTACAGACGCAGCCGTACCCTGGAGAAAGATGGCAAGTGTTTGCACGAAGGAAGGTGAAGGAGGTCACGAAAATTGCACATTCCGCGGGAAACGGGGAATGTGGGCCCTGTAATTAATGGATCAAATTGCCAGGGAATTGTGGAGAGGATCAGAGGGTAAAAAGATAATTAGCAGATCAAAGGGTAGGAAGGCAAGTGGTGAAATAAAGTGGTAGCAATAGAGACAGCTAAAGAGGAATTATTGACCAATAATTGTATTGCTTTGGGCCATGGCTGCCTGGACAGAGCCATTATTGAGGAGGTTTTTAATGGACTCGTCTGTTTGGATAAAAGTGGAGTTGTGAATGTCAAATGCCACGAATTCACTGCAGCAACCTGGGTTTTAGGAGTTTCTAACCTGTGCCAGTGGGAAAAAAAGGGAATTCGGGCTGCAGGGGTTGGATCTGTGATCAAGGGATCTTCCTTTAAACGGAGAAATAACAGAGTGGGATTTTCAGGGATTTGGGCATTTTGTTCTTGAATTGACAGAAATTGCAGAATTTATTCTGCAGTGGGGGAAATCCAGTGTTTTTAGGAATTTCTAACCTGTGCCAGTGGAAAAAAAAAGAAGGAATTCAGGCTGCAGGGGTTGGATCTGTGATCAAGGGATCTTCCTTTTTCAGGGATTTGGGCATTTTGTTCTTGAATCGACAGAAATTGCAGAGTTTAGTCTGCATGGGGGAAATCCTGGGTTTTATTCCCTTCCCTGCAGGCCGAGTTTTGTCTGAGATCCCTCTCTGCACTCCAGACTAACAAATCCCAGGCTTGGGAGCTCCTGGAGAGGTTTGTTCTCAAGACCCCCCTCTGGAAAGGAAATTTTGGATGTGTTGGTTTTAATATTTGAAATAATTCCTATTCTGAGTGTGGATAAGGATGGGAAATGCCAGAATGGATCAGATTTGTGGGACAAGGACATGAATTTGTCGAGAGCCTTGGTGAGGAAGCAGAGGAGCCTCAGGTGGGCTGAAGACACTGACGTTTCTCCAGGGATTGGCAGAGGATAATTTTAGTTTCTGTTTCCATTTTTCAGAGCCCATTTACTCACAAATAACAGCAACATGAAACAAGTAAAGGAAATGGCATTTGCAGTTAGCTCCTAATGGATTTTCCCTTGCAAAGAGCAGCAGATAAATACAATTTATTCACGTCTTTACTCTCCCATTTAGCTCGTCATTAAGAGAGATCTGTGGAAAAAAAATGTACGTTCTGAGGTGTGGAATTTCTTTTTGTTAAATAGTAAACACCCCCCAGATTATTAAGCGATAGGGAAGATTGAAAATGTCACTCAGAGGAGCTCTTGTGCTCCTGCTGAAGGCAATGACAAAATTTTAATTAACTGAAAGTCACCCAATGATTCAAAAGTGGGAGTGCTGTGTCATTCCCGGAGATAAATGGATATGGAAGTTTTATGGAATGGAGGCAATGACGAATGTTTGGGTATAAAATTGTGATTTTTGGTTTGGAAAAATCACTTTTGCAACCAGAATTCCACCTGCAGTGAAAGCTCCATGGTCAAGATTTTTTTAAGAGCAGAGAGGGGGAAAATTCTAACTCATCACTGTGGCACTGAAAACGAGACACGAAATGGGATAAATGTCTAGAAAAAAATATGCTGAAAAATAAAATTGAAGCAGTTATAGCTCTTAATTAAAAAATTAAAATAATTTAAAGATATTTGCTTTAGGTCATGAAAAATGAGGCACGGTGAAGGTTATTTAATGACTGATGTAACTTCTGCTAGCGGTACCTATAAAATTCATATCTCTGCAATTAGGGAGTGAGAAACGTTTAATATTTCAGAATTGGATGTGTAATTCCAGCTGGTTCTCACAGTCCTGAACAAGGTCCTTTGATTCACTTTCTAAACAATCCTTGATAAATGAGCAGTCTCACCTTTTGTTGCTTTTTCTGGGTTAAAACCTTAATTTTCTCACGTGTGAGAGGATAAAGTCAGATCAGCGCTGAAATGCAGTTGAAATGTTAATATTTTGTGAGTGATGGTGCTGCACAGGCTGTGCTGGAGGAGGCTGGGGAGGTGATCAAACATCCTGCAGGGGGAATTTCACTGGGAACATCAAGAGGGGTGGGGAGAAGTCCTCTCTGCCCACACACTTTTACCACTTCTCACTCTCACCGAGGGTTTATAAATAGTTTATAAATTAAAGAAATTAACCCCAGCACTCCCAGGCTGTATACCACTTCTACCTTTCATAAATGTTTCTATTAAGAGTGGATAAAACATTAACTCCTGCAAGCAGGGCGTGCATTAAAATGGAGCAGAGCTGGAAGGATCAGCAGCTGGTGTTCTTTTCCAGGCAAATATGTGGATTTGGAAGGAATGGATGGATAATTTGCAACACAACAATGATTTAGTACAATAATAATTTCCTGGCCAACTCCAGCTCCCTGGAAAGAACACCAGGGTTTTTAAAAAGTGATCCATGTGATGGCCAGATTCGGTAAATCCCAAAAGGCAGAGCCCGCAGCCTCTGGAAGTGTCCTCAGGCTGTCAGGGAGGGAACATTCTCATTGTTCACTTTTTTAAAGCAGACCCTGTGCAGGAAATAAACTTCATTTTTCCTCCTGCCTCTCCCCAAACCAACCCAAACCATCCTGCGGCCAAACCCTCCCTTAGCCCCACGCTCCTCACAGCGCGCCTGGAATCCTCCGTTAATCTCACCTGCAAGCCAATTAAAACCCCCTCAAAACTTCGCACCTGCACTAATTGCAGATTCGCATCGCTGCTTCGCAGTCATTAAATCCGCGAGTCAAAGTTTTGATGAGTGCAGCTAATCTGGTTTATCAACAAAGTGCCGCGAGGTTCCCGAGCTAAACCGGGATAATCGGTGCTCGCGCCTCAGCGTTGCAGCAGGGGTCACGCAGGAATTATCTTGTCTCACCAAGCATTTCGAAATGGCTAATTATGTTTGTTCGTGAAAGTCGGGCCTAAACCAACCGAAATCCGAGGAAAAAGCTTGGGAACTTTTGACTGTGAGGAACTCCTTTGGCTGAGGCGTTGATTCGTATCAGAAAGTTCTGTGAGTGGTTTGTTCTTCAGCAAAACCCAAGAAGACACCGGGGTTGTGTTTGCAAAGACAAAATTCCCTCTCCACGCTACTGAACCCGTATTTCTGTGGATATCTGGGTGTGTGGATGCCTATTCCCTCAGAGACACAAGATGTGGTTCTCTCACCTCACATTATCAAGGTTGTTAAATATGAACCCTGTGCACACCATGGCCAAATTCCTGCTGTAGATCCCAAAGCTGCAGCATCCAAACATCCAAATTTCTATATTTCACATGAGATTTTGTTTTAGAAGTTTATGCTTATCCAGCAGCAATGGAAAACCCACCTCGAGCTGTAGATGAGGATAAATAAAAACAGAGCTTGGAGGAAGAGAGAAATACTTGGAATTCAGACAGGATTTTTGTTCTTCTGATGGATTCTTGCTCCCAATCCACCCGGAGCGAACCAGCACACCTGTGGCACGCACTGCAGATGGAGCGGGCATGGCAAACCCCTCCAGCTGCACGGATCTGTTTCACAGCTGCTGCGTTTCGGCTCTGCCTGGCCAAGGGCACCGGGGCTTTGGCAAACACCCAGAATTCCAGGGGCTGGAAGAGAAAAGGCAGGAGGAAAGGAGTCAGCTGGCAGCAGCACCTTCCAGAGCAGCCCCGAGCCCGAGCCAAAGCTGCCCGTCCCATTCCGCAGCCCGTGCTCTGAATCACTGTCAGATTCCTAAACTTATTTGGCAATTCAGGGGGTGGAATTTTTGGCTGGAGTTCCTGGAACAGAGACACTGGGATACACAATGCCTGTGTGGATGGTGTTAAACCGTCCCGTTGCTGATCATTCTGGGGCAGATGGGCT
This sequence comes from Pomatostomus ruficeps, assembly GCA_013400735.1. Lineage (NCBI taxonomy): Eukaryota > Metazoa > Chordata > Aves > Passeriformes > Timaliidae > Pomatostomus > Pomatostomus ruficeps. The sequence continues at coordinate 43,352 of VYZT01058681.1, read as the reverse complement.
TGTGGGAGGTCTTTTTATTAATCCTTCCCTCCTTGTTTGTTTGGGGTTTGTTACATTTGGTTTTTTGTCATTCCCTCACTTTTCCCCCCCATTGGTTATGGGGGTGTTTTTCAATTTCTCCTCTTTGATTCTTCCTTCCTTCTTTCCTTCCTTCCTTCTTTCCTTCCTTCCTTCCTTCCTTCCTCCCTCCCTCCCTCCCTTCCCTCTTTTTGGTTTTTTGGTGCATGTATTTTTTTCTTCCCTCCTTGTTTGTTTTTTAGGATTTTCTTTCCTTTTTCAAATCCCACTCCTTGATGTTTTTTTGAGGGGGTATTTTTGTTTGTTTTGTTGGTTTTCTTGGGGGGCTTTTTGTTTGTTTGGTTTGGTGTGGTTTTTGTTCAATTTTCTAATTTTTATTTCTCCTTTCTTTTTTGTTTTTTTTTCCCCCTCCTTATTGATTTTCCTCTCCTTGTTTTTTGGGGTGTTTATTTTGTCACTTGTCAAGTTTCCCCCCTCCATTTGAGGAGGACAGGGACAGTGTCAGGGGGCAGTGAGAGCCCAGGCTGCCCTTTCCTCCCTGGACGCACTGCAGGTGTAACTCAAGCGCGGTGACGTTCCTGATGTCCCTCTAAATAGCTCTGCTGATGGTGCAGAACTGGTGCTGAGCCAGGAGAAATGAGAAAATCTAATCAAGCCCCACAAGACGATGTTACGATGTTGATGGAGGCAAATTTATATCCCCGCTCTGTCCGCGTTGCGTTCCGATTAATCCGTGTGCTAAAAGCCAAACCCGGCGATGATCTGCTAGGCCTGGAACGTTAGAGGGGCCTACTCTATTTTATAATCGGAGGTAATTTTCTCTCCAAAACTCTAATTCAAATCATAATTTCTCTAGTTTAAGTAATATTTGTATCCTTTCTGTGGAAAAGATGCCTTTCCAGCTCTGAGCTGTTGGGGATGAGCTGTCTATTCTTTAAAATCAAAACGGGGCCTGTGGATCTGAGTGTTTATAGAGCAGAAATCTCTGCTGTATAAACAGCCCGAGCCTCCACTGACCAAAGAAGGGCAAAACTTCCACTTCAGCAGAAATTTGCCTTTTTTAGTGTGATAATGTTGGGGTGAGGGCCAAGGCTGGGGACAGCAAGGCCTGAGCACCCATTCCAGAAATCCAGGTTATGAGGGGTAAAAACCACGAGGGGGGTACAACTTATGAGGGTCAAATCTGCAGCTGGGAGGAAGCCTGGAAATCCTGGGAGGGTCTTGCTTGGATTAGAGACAATTTTGACCTCTGTTCAAAGCCAGGAATATTCAAAATTTGTTGAGCAGGCCGGCCCTGCATCAGGTACCTCAAACATCCCAGCTCCTTCTGGGTCTGAGACTCCGGCAGGAGAACAGACTGGATTTCACACAAATAATGCCTAACTTTACTGAAAGCTGATCTAACACAAATATCTTCAGTCAAAACATTTAAAATGGGGAAAAAAAATGGTGGGTTTAATTGCTGGGAAATGTCTGACTTCAGTCCTCCCGTGCCAGTATCTAAAATAAGTGTGAAATATCTGTCATTAAACCCGGGAGATTAGAAACCCAATGACAACTGGTTTAATGCCAGCATTTTTGTTGGCACTGCAGTGGCGTTTTGTTCCAACCTTTCATCAGCTCTGTGCCTAAATTCAGAATTCTTGCGTTGGGTATCGAGAATGGCAAGAAAGAATCAACACATTTTCTCAGGTTTCACAGAGAAACCTGCATTTCTTGGCTCTCAGGAGTGAGAATAAAACAGCGATTAACAACATTCCATCTTCAGGAAGGTCTGGGTGAGATATCCCTCTAATATATAATCATCATTTTCAGCAATCACAGTCTTTTTTCACTCTTTATTACCTTAACCATTTACATCCAAGTACTTCAGATTTTCCTTTTTATTATTTTTTGCAGATACGAGAGGCACGAATGACTACATGATGTATTGATTCCATTCGAATGATAAATGGAGATATTATTTCTCAGCATGTGAATAAATACAAAGCTAGCGAGTCACACCAAGAAAATCAGTAAAACCACACTTCAAAAAGTGGCTTAACCTTTGTTTTACTCAAGCAAAACCACCTTTGCAGCCAAGTATATTATAAACTCCTTCACCACCTGTCCTTTCCAAAGGTTATTTTTCATTTTAATTGGCTCAGATATTTTTCTCCCATTGATTAGGCTGATCAAACAGATGGGTAGGGAAATTTTGCTGTGAAGAGGATGGCCAAAGAAACAAATTCTGCTTTGATGGTGCTGTCAGGGCTCGCTGGGGCAGAGCAGCACCCAGCACACCCGTGGAGAACAGCACAGAAATAAAATGGGGAGTGCCAGAAGTGCTCAGGGATGGACACAAAGTTCTGTGTTTATTTTCAGTATCCCATCATTAGCATGGAGAATATTTGAGAAATACCGTGATAATTTATGTAATGGGCTAATTATATTATATATATTTTATTACCTGTGGTGTAAACATGTAGTGCTACACAAAGAGGCATTTTGGATCCCAGAGAATTTCAAGTTTTGACCAGAGTGTTCAAAAATAATCAGATTTTCTTTCTCAGCGCAGGTTTGACTGCAGCCATTGAAAATCCCCTGCTAAAAGGAGGTTTTCCATAATGTAGTCAGGGAAATAATTGTGTTCTCTCCGAAATAACTGAGGAGATGATAACCCATCCTCTCTTGCAGAATTTGCCCTTCCTGGATAAATAAAACCTTTCAGTGCAGAGATCCTGTGTGGTCAAGCTGATTGCCAGGAAGAGAACACTCTCAGTTCATTATCTGGAGTTCTTCAGCTCAGCCCAAGGAGGCATTTTGCAATCACCAGCACAGAAAATAGAGGCACTGAAATGCTATTGCATTTACAGAAAGCTTCAGGATAATTTATTTATGAGATGGCTTGTTGCTCTTACATACTACTTACATTCATCAAATTCTTGGCGTTTATTCTTCCCAGTTGGGCCAGTGAAAAGCAACCAATTAAGGTGTTATTCAGGCAGAAAAATTCCAGCCCCATCCAGAAGCAGGGAAGTGGGAAGAATTATCTGTGGGTTTCTTCCGAAGCTTTTGAGAGGTTCAGCTCAAGGGGGTGGAAAGGAGAGTGGGAGCTGCCCCAGGCATGGCAGAGGGTCCTTCCCACTAAGGGATCCCCTCCCAAGCCTTGCCCCCAAGGAGATTTCTGGCCAGGCCTCACTCTTCTGGCAGATTTTGGGGCCGGGAATCTGCTGACACAGAGACTGGGGCTCTCCTGCAGGTGTAAAACCCTGCCCCTCGTGTCCCAGTAAATGTGGGGTGGCCCTCAACCAGCAGGAAACTTAGTGGGCAAAAAACTGTCATAATTGGAACTTGCCTTTCTAGGAGGGACTTTTCCCAGGGTGCCTGAGCTGGGAAGCTGTGAATTCATTATTTGTGAATCTCTAATCCCTGAAAAATGAGGATGATGGAAAAGGCATCCAGGTTTTCCAGCTTCTTTCACTGCTTGATTTAGGCTTTCAGTGCAGGGCTCAGATCCTCTCCTGCCACGGCTTTGTCCTACAGATTTGGCCAGGAAGAAGAGGTGATTCACACTTTTATGGCAGCCTTAAAACTTTTTGGTCTAACAAGCAAACACTGCCTGGTGCGTCCAGCAAAGTTATTGTATCTTTATGTTTATGTCGATGGAATTATGTCTGAAACAAGGTTTGAGTGCGGTGGCGTTGCAGTTAGAGATGAAATCTGATTGTGGCAATGCTGTAAAACTGCTATTTCTGGTTTTAAAAAATCCATTTTCCTCTAACAGACTGCATTGTTTCTTTGGAGGGTGAATTGAAGCCTCGGTATTTATAATAATATGTACATCATTAATCTCCAGCCTTTAATCTCCACAGTCCCACTTAACCCAGCGAAGCTTCAAAGGGTGTGGGGACCTTATTTTTTTTATTGAGAGGGGAAGTAAAATAGAAATGAAAGGTCTGGAATCGAAATTGTATCTGTAAGGTTTCCTTTTAATCTGCATAACATATTTAATGCTCGACATGTTGGGAAGCTACCTGGAGATTTGCCTGATGAACAGTTCTAGGGACACACTGGAAAGAGTAAACATATTAATTAGAGACTGCACAGCTCCTTCTTGCTGGTGTAATCATTAAATTGATTTTTCCAGTCTGACATGTAATTGTTCCAGCGATGGAATCCTGCTTTCCACTCTCGTTCTGCTTCATCAATATTTCCTGTAAAACATGAAATGGGTTACATCAATCTAAATTTGAATCTCTTTGTATGCTAATTGAAAAATAATTTTGATTATCAATGTCATCTGCTCCGAATACGTTATGGGATGGTCTTTTGCTTCTTTTCTTAGACCTGGAGTGACTGAAAATTCAGTGATTAGCATTTTCTCTTTCCATCAGAAAGGAAGGAGTGCAGAGATATCATTCTGTCAGGGTAATAAATATATTTTAGATTTTTTAAAATATAGATATATAATTTGGATAATTCTTCCTCAAAATCATCATTTTAAAGCCTTTTTTTTTTAATCTTTAAAATATTCCTTTGGTTCAATATACCCTGCATTGAAACCTACTTACCCTGAAGACTAAAATATGCAAAATGAGAGAGATGCTCGTAAAGATGAGGAGAAACCACAGCTTTGTTCAAGGCAACAATAGGATTTCCATTGTTTTGATGGATTTCAATGGATGTCCAGCGTTTCACCCTCCCAGGGAATAAATCCCCAAGTTTAAAGCGTGAAGGGCACAGGTTTGGAGCAGGATACTGTCTGATGTGCACTGTGTCAACATGAAACCTCTTCTGTTTTCTTTCTCATCCCTACTTTTAGATAATTTTCCAAGTAATCTGTGTCTCAAGGAAATATTTAGTGCCAGATTTGTTAGAGCCCTCAGAGCAGAGGGTGAGGATGAGAGGAAGAATAAAAATACAGAATTTCACAGGGTTCCCTGAGTGTTTTATGGACAGGATGGGCTCACCATTTTGTACCAGCTGTAGACTCTAAGATAAAAGTTCAGAAACCACTGATAATTTGTGATCTTTATTCATTCTGGACCCGACCCTCGCGCTGTCCCACCCTGGCAGAGCTGACTTCCAGAAAAACTCAGTAATTGTGTTCCTGACTCTCAGTTCCGCGGTTTCTTTCTGCTCCTTTGGCTTTATGTTCTTCTGCCGCCTTTCCCTCCATAAATACACCCCGGCCCCCTTCTTTATGAGCTGCCAGCGCTGCGAGTGTAACTGGCGATGTGAAAATGAAATACTTCGGTGTTTTACACATCAGCAGAGAAAATGTTGGGCAGGGAGAGTTCACTGATTCCGAGATTTAGCTCGGAGAAGCATCCGGTAATTCGGTTGCTTATCTGCAGTTTAGCTCAACGTTTCCAAACCTTTTTGGTCTGGAAATCCAGATGGCAATTTAATGAGACTTTGAAATGAGATTTACTCCTTGGTTTCAGCGAGACCAGAAATAAAAGCAAGGTGCTTTTTCTCTGGGAAGTCCTGTACTTTTACACGCAGTCAAAAGGGAAAGTGTGAAGAACAAATATGGGAAAAAATGTCAATAAATTAACCACATCCTTCTCCCTCAGCTCAAAGTTGTAAATAAGCTCGGTTACAACGGAGATCAAAGGAAAGTTCAGATATTTTAAATATTTTTTTTCTGCAGGCCACAAGTGCTGTTAGCTCAGAGACGATTTGGAAGTGCTGCTAACAATAAAACCTCATTTTCATCGCTAAGCTATGCAGAGAGAACTCAGAACTGTGGGGACCAAACAGGCACAGCATTCTGCTTGTCTGACTCTAAGAACTCTCCTTTGCACATATTTAATTTGAAGATGTAGTCAGGGGCTCAGGCAAAGCCAAATTTTCCACATTAACTCCAATGGATTGGTAATTCAGTGTATGGAGCAGCAGCAGTATTATTGGGAGAGAACTGCCTGAACCATGTTTCTCATTTTATTCTTGATTTTGGGTATCCAATTTCATTTATTCAGGCAGAACCTCCACTTACGAATTAAAAGGAAACTCAAAAATGTCCCTTCTTTAATTATTCAGCTGTAGAAGTGTTTGAAGTCTGCCCAAAGACTTTAGACACTGGAATATCTCTACCACAGACACATCTTGAATTAAAAGTCACTCTTCTGGAGTATAAATTAAGGGGCTTTTCAGTCCTTTTTAAAGATTATGGTGAAGAATTGAGCCAGCGAGAGAAAGAAGACATCAAAAAATTCCGAGGAGCCACCATTATGAATCTAAAAGACAAAAGGGGGACGGAAAACACTGAAATAAGAACTCGGAGTCCCATTTGTTTGCTTTTTTTCCCCCAGTGATAAGATCCAAATTGAAGTCACAAGTCAATGCATCCCATTATCACCAACATCATCAATCTCTGGGAAGCAACCACCCATGACTTCGCTGAGCTGACAGCTGGGAGGCAGAGAAGAAAAAGATTGGCGAGTCCGAGCTGACCGATAATTACAGCTCAGAGCTCCGGGTGGCTGCAGAGCCAGCTCAGAGTGCACAAAAACTGGGAATTTTCTACTGGGGCAACCCCAAATTTACCTTAATTCCCATTAGCCCCATGCAAAGCCCAGGGAAGCTGACAAGGAGAAAAGGGGAGGTTCTGTAGGCAACGAATCAGTGCTCTGAAAGTTCCCACTTTGACAGATCAAAATAAAAAAAGGGATTTTTTTTTTTGATTCTTCAGCAGTCAGCTGGAATTTCCTATCATCCCATACAGCCCTTACTTTAATGGTGCTGCAGCAAAGTTAAATTTATCACCATCCCATCCTTTGAACTGCTGGATGTGCCAATAAAGTGCTAATCTTAATGTTAACACACAAAAATACATTTCAGATTGGGATAAAGGCCATAAAGCTGTTAATTAATAAGGGATAACAAGTTAGAATTAATTTTTCCATCCTCAACAGCCCATGATTGCAGGTACCTGCAAATTGCTGGATTCATTAATAAATGCCACAGATTTATGCTGTGGATTCTCATGGTGAGAGTTTCTTCACAAATGTCCAGAAAGGAATAAAAAATAATATTTATATTCAATATTCTTCAATCACACTCTCTGAATATCAAAGCTTTGTTAGCCACGGCAGTATATTCATTTTCATGTTTTTTTTTTTCATGTTTCTAAGAGCTTCAGATTCCTTTCTTTGATTTTTTTAGTTCTTCCAAAAGTCAGCAGAGCTCTCTGGGAGATGAATTATTTTAAGGGTTGTTATCTTTCCAGTGACATGGGATGAAAGGTTGGAAAGAAATCAGATTGTTTAGGCACACAAACTTATTGCTCATAGGTGCAACGAGTAAATCTTTGTTGGGAGGTGTAGCAGTACTGTTGAGGTTACTCGTGATTAATTCACATTTCTTCATGTATTCAGCTCTGTGGAAATTTAATTTAATTCTCATGGTGAATTTTATATTTAGTCAAATTTTTAATATTCTTACCACTTCGAGTATTTAGCTGTGGAGAATCCAGATACTGGTTGGAGGTTTATAGCAAATAAAATTATTTTTTGTTGCTCATTGGTCAAGAGTTTGAATATTTCTCTGCCTTCACATAAAAAAAAATCTTTTTGGGGTGGTTTTAAAAAGTAATGTATTCATATGACCAAGTTTGATTTCTTTATGGATTATACATGATGCAGTAATATCAAATAAAATAGGAAGATATGTATTAGGCACACTAAAGCAGTAATGGAGGAGAAAATGGAAAGTTTGGCTGCCTGCGGCGTTCTCCAATCAAGAGGAAACGGGGACGCATAAACAGGAAGGGCTTTAGATGCATTAAAGGTCGTGCTGAGGAGGTGAAGTCTAACACAGATGCTTTTGTAATTAACATCTGATTGCTCTAAAAGCTACTTAAAAGTCACTTAGTGCTGACTGTCCCTCCAGCGCGGTTCCTGCAGCAGCCGCCAGCTCCTTTCGTTGAAATATTAGCGACATACTCAGGGTCGTAAGAATATTTAAAAATTGACTAAATATAAAATTCGCCATGAGAATTAAATTGAATTTCCACAGAGCTGGATCCATGAAGAAATGTGAATTAATCCCAAGTAACCTCAACAGTACTGCTACACCTCCCAACAAAGATTTACTCGTTGCACCTGTGAGCAGTAAGTTTCTATGCCTAAACAATCGGATTTCTTTCCCTCATGATCTCCAAATGAAATGTGAGCCTCTGGGAGCTCCCAGCTTGGCTTGAGCTGGGGAGGGTGTGCTCAGGGCCTTGGGAATTGGGTTAAAATCTGTGGGAATTGTGTCTGCTTGGAACTGAGAGCTCGTGTCTAGCTCCAATTTAATTGTCCAGTGATTTTTATCAAGCTGGACACAAAACTGCAGCTTCTAACTCGTGTCTTTATTGATGGATTTATAAATTGAAACTCAAGAAGACATTAAGAAATCTTTCAAAATAATACAGAGTCCTCTGGAGATATCAAGGTCATATTTTGTATATGAGTATTACCCTTGAATTACTGTTTCCTTTTTAATTTTCCTAACCCATAACCATAACAAAAAAAAAAATCTGATAGGATTGCTTGAGGAAAATGTAAATTATCTAACAATAAACATGGAAGGGACTAAATATTTTCCTCTCTCATATATTCAATTGCCTCAAGGAACTTCTCTTACCCAGGCTGTGATGGGAACTGGCTGGTTCAGGTCCAGGACACTTTTGGAGCTGGGTTTTAAAATCCCTCAGTGGGTGGCAAGGCTTGGGCTGGGAGTGGGTCAGAATTAAGCAAGGGGTTACCAAGAACATTCACAGCAAATCCTGATCACTTGACTCTGAAAAATCATAATTTCTGCAAAATAAGTTGTTTTGATGATCCTCTTTGGGTTCTACCTGAGAGAACTCTCCTATCTGAACCCCACTTGAACTTGTAATAATGAGAACATAAAAATTCCTTCCCTGTTCCCTGTCATCTTATATCACCTCATGTTAAAGCAACTTCTTTTTCTGAGAATATTTCAACGAAAGGAGTAATAGAAACGAGAGACCCTCGGAACATGAGGAAATCTCTGTATTAATGGTGCGTGCTGTCCTTTGGGCATAAAAGGAGAGAGGAAATGTAAAATAATACTTGAGCGAGGAGAATTATTGCGGTATAAGCTATTATATAAGGCCTGTACGCAGGATTTTAACGGGTTTTCTGTCAGAGTTGTAGAATATTGCATAGGGAAGATAATAGAAATACTCTGGTTTCATAGTTGCGGTGTTCCAGGGGCTGACAGACGATACAGGACAAGGCAGTGCCACTTGTCGACAACGTCCTTGCCTCAGTTCTATATCGAGACTCAGCCACAATGATTCTTCTCTTTTCGCTAAGAGCGCGCTCGCGAATTTCTCGTAATTAAATCATGTAAATTTATGTTGTGAACTGCCGAGCATGGCACGTCTGCTGGCACATCCTGCGCACTGCTCCGCCATTCCTCGCTCCCCAGGACCCCGCGGAGCTGCTCCACTCTCCCACCAGGACACGCTCAACCCCGGGATCCGCTCCCTCCCGCTCCACACGGACTTGGATAAGCTCAGCCCGTTTGTAGGATCCACATTTTCCCACAGTGTCCTGGGGTGATTTTCTGCTCTGTATTTCCCTATCAGCTGGTTATGCCCAGGAATGGGTCCTGCAACCTTGAGCTGGGAAAGAGAAGTAGCCAGGGAAAGCACTGGCACGGTTTGTTTTTATCTCTTTGAGATAAAGCGCAAAGTTTTTGGTTTTTTTCCTTTTTTTCTTTCCCCAGAGGTCTGTCCAGCTGTGAGTTAGGACAGAGGATTTTTTTTTCCCTTCTCACTGGGATTGCAGTTTTTTGGGGTTTTTTTTCCCCTCTTTTTGGACTCTTCATCTTGGTTTTTCCCATCTGGAAAATCAGACCATCTCTGGGGGAGACAGCTGGGGGACCCTCGCCAGGAGCTGCTGGGCCGAACCCTCAGGAGGAGCTAAACCAGAGAAAGGAGAGACTCTAAAATCCCCCATCTTTCTCCACAGCAGAGGAGGTTTCCTGTCTAACATTATTTTTTTTTCCCCCTTGTGCCTGTTGCACCTTGCTTGTTAAATAAACAGTTCTTTTTTCACTTTCCTCCAAGATGATTTTCTTTTCGAACCTTGGCTGGGAGGGGAGGGGCTGAAATTCTGCCTTTTAGAGGAGACACCTTTTCAGGAGTGTCCTCCCAAATTAGTCTCAAACCGGGACACACAGCCAGGTTAAAGGAATATTTAAAGAGTTCAGTTCTCCTGGCTCAGCACAAATGGCTCATCAAAATTGCTGAAACCTCCCCGAAATCCACCCGTAATTGGGAACGCTGTGATTTTAAAATCACACAGTAGGCCTCATAAATTATTCATTTTACCTACTGATTTCGCGTCTCTTGATTTAATTGAAAAACATCTGTTGAATTGAGAGGGGATGAAAGTTGAGCCATAATACAGTCACAGACTCAAATGAGGAGGGAATAAATTACTTCAGAAGGAATCATCTGTGCACCGTGACAGTTTACATATTTTTAAGGCTTACGTGTTTTTTTAAGATGAGCATTCAAACCGAGTCATGGAGAAAGATTTTAAATTACTAATTAACATCTTAAAAGTGCATCTCGTTTTTGAAACGAGACTCTCCCCCAGCCAAGCTGCAGAATGTGATTCCAGAGCTGCAAAATCACTTTATAAAATCAATTCCCTTTGAAATCCAAAGCACAGAGGCTTCATCTGTCGTTAGGCTTTGATAAAACACTGCCATCGGTCTTCAAAACATTTGAGTGTTCTGTGTTCAGCTGCCCTTAAAGTTTCAAACAATTATACTTTTCTAGGCAGTGAAATCTCAGAAATCCGTTGTATACATGGCCAGGCACAAACCAGTTCTGTTTTCTGCAGGCAAATCCTGCAGCCTCTGGGTTGTCAGAGTGACACTCCCGAAATAAAACACGGGGCCCTCACGTGAGCTGGAAACCAGAATCCCCTCCTGGCAGCATCAGAGCGCTTCATATCCTCGGGGGATTAGTTGCATAAAATAGAATCCCATAAATAAGAGATAATACAATCCAAATATAACATCCCCTAACAGTTTAGACAGCACACCTAAAGCCTCCAGAATTCCCAGTTCAGCACTGCTTTCCCTGTGCTCTCCAGCACCCAGGAACCCAGAGCCGGGTGCCACCAAGGCTCTTGCAGGAGGTACCAAAGGACAGAGGTTTCAGCACTCAGTGTCTTTACATTTTGGGGCAGAAAAATTGCGTCTCACAAAGTCCTGGCCCTTGGTGTGTCCCCAGGCTCTGTCCTGATGCAGCACAGAGTGGTGGCCCCAAAGCCAGAGGCACAGGGCACATTCTGGGGCCCACCATCACCATGGACAGTTTCATCCAACACCAAATCAGTTTTATCCAACTGAACATCTGTTACAAACAGGAGCATAAAGACCTGAACTCAAGTATCATATCCAGCAAGTGATCCTTGCATAAGAGTTTTATATAAAAGCATCTAAAAAAGAATTGGTACCTGTCATTTCCACGACTTTGGGGAAAAAGTATTTCCAGAATCGACACTGCTGAGCTCGTAGTTTTGTCAGCACCTGGGTAGTGTTGGCATTCAGTGTCAAATATTTTTGCTCAGTGCTAGTGAAGACCGGCCATCTTATTCCACTAGTCAGGGTCCCACTTGGAGCTCTAAAGGAGAACAGAAACATTTCATGTAGAATGAGAAATCACCTCAGCACACCAATGAAGCATGATTTGGTTTTATTTCACAGTTGTTCAGCTTAAGTGTGTTCGTTTGGAATGACTGACGTATCCTTTTGAAAGTAACAGGGGAAAAAAGGCAGATAAATTTCATTTATCCTAATTTGAAGAAAAAAAAGATCCCCTTTTGAGTTCTATGTTCATCAAAGGAAAGTCTTAATAAATGATCATATTCAAAGTACTTTTTGAATCTGGAGATTCTCACAGAAGCTCTGAATTATTAGGGATGACTCCAGAACAAATCCCCCAGCCCGTCTGAGAGCTGGAGTGGTTTGTGTTTTAGTCTGAATGCCTTTGATCCCTTTAGATGGACCCAGAGATGGGAATAAACCACTGGGATAAACATGCAAGTAAAAGTACAAATTATGTCTAAACTTGGGTAAGATCTGTGCTGGGAGAGGGAACAATTATTCCTCATTAAGAAGGAGCTGTCATCCTGCAGGAGCATTGAGCCCTGCGAGTGCGGTGCCAAATGGGAACAATCCGAAATCTTCTGGAAACTGGGGAGAGGTGCAGAGTGCTTGACCCTTCACGAAACCAGCTCTGCATGTGAAAGGAGCACAGCTGTCGCTATTAAAAGAGTTGTGATAAATATTTATAATCCACCAGAATTCATGAGGTTCTAAGGACAGGCAGCCAGCTTTTCACCTCCAAAAAATGACAGTATCTGTGCGAGGGGAAAAAATGCTTTAAATGTGTAGAGGAACAACAAAATGGGCAGCATTGCATTAGGGAGCAAATGAAACAGAATATGATTTTCAGGAAAAAAAGTGGATTTGTGTTTCAAACAGTCACAGATCACCATTAGCTCAGAGGAGGTTAAGAACAGAAATTAAACATTTTATTTCAGTGCAAGCACAAGGAGCCATTTTCTTTCCTAGAAGCTGATATCCAGGAATCTGGGATTTCGGGCAGAGTGACAGCAACTGATGATTCCTGGTGGGATAAATTAACTCTAAGCTGAGCTAATTTGGTTTTCTCTACTCTACTTTTCACCAGGTCTCTTCCCAGAAGGCAGAAGGCAAAGAGGAATCCAGGATGTGTGGTGCCCATTTGGGTTCTGCTTCCCAGGAGAAGGAATAAGGAAGGTGTGGGTGGGAGCAGTCAGAGCACAAAATGCTGAAGTAATATTGATACCTCTTAGTTAATTCCAAATTAATCAAGTTTTCAACCCATATTTTTGTGTTCTGGGGTCTCTGGCATTGGCTGCTCCAGGACCCAGTGTTGCAGTAAGAGCTCCAGGCTGTCATTTCCTCACCTGCTCCCTTCCTCACGGATTTTTCTTGACTAATTCAGCTCTGATTAACCCACGGCACCTTTTTTAAGCGCACATTTATCCGTGGCTCCTGAGAATGATGACTTAAGCAGAGCTGACTTGCACTTCAGTTCAAGATCAGGACGCTAATGGTGCTGTCAGTATTCATTTAACAGCTTTTATGCGATGAAATAAATCATGACATCCCACGTTATAATTTACAGGTGTGTGGGGGGATTACACAATGCCTCGATGGCTACGGATGGATTTTACTGAAAAATGATTGAAAGACCTGTCAGGTGAACGCAGCGCTTTGAAGCCCATGAACCTGCTGATTTTGACAATCTCGGCATTTCTAGGAAGTTTGCTGTTCAAAGAAATGCCCAGTAATTTCCTCCTTAGCTCCGTTATTGCAAATTTCCCAAGTTAAAAAGCAGCTCCCAGCCGGAGCAGGAGGGAGATCACAGGAGTGTAATTTGGAACAAGTTATGATTATAACCTTGTTGTTCCCTCACAATTACTGCTCATTCCTGCTTGCTAATAACTTCACGATGAGAATTGCGGTGCCCAGAATAGGCTGCAAAATTCCCTGTTCTTTGCACCAAATTCAAAGTCGAGTAATATTCATCCAGAAAAGTGAAGGATGGTGGGAATATCTGCAGTGACCAGACAGGAATCCAATCCACAAACTTCTCTCTGCCCATTTAGGTTTGGGTGGACAATCTCTGCTGGTCGATTACAGAAACTTGTTTTTACTGGAAAAAAAAGTTCAGTTTGCATGGAAGCCTCCATTTTATCATCTTTTATCAGCTCCTCAAACCTCTGCTCTTCCATATTTTAGTGCTGCTTTGTCCCCTCTGCTTCAGTAATTCCAGTTTTTCCACTTCCATGCTGTCACCAGGACCTGCTGGTGTGTCCTGAAAGGGTTTGGGTGGTGAATCTTCAGGACAGGCTTCCATTTTGTGTTTTTTTCTTGTCAAATCACCTTTCTTGGACATGCTTTAATCAGGGAAAACCTTAATTTTGTTGGGAGAAAATAATCCAGTTGTATGGTTTGGAAGTGACCTTGGAAGATCCAACCCCCTGCAACGAGCAGGGACATCCTCAGCAAGACCAGGAATGTGAGCTCCACTGAAGATCTTGGACAGAATCTTTTTCCTTTTCTACCCCTTTCACTGTCTGCAGGAGTTAGTCTGGCAGCAATGAAGAAATACAATTATTTTAATTGCTCCCAGCAAAGAAACGCAAGAGAGAAAAACAAAGCAAATCAAAACAGAATAAAACAAAACAAAGCAAACTCAAGCCACCTGTGTTTAAACTTTGGTGTAAACAGAATTTGTCTCATTCCTTCAGTTTTTTTTTCTCTTTGCGTATGCCCTGAAATGATGGGCTGGATTCTCATTATTCTGGTAGTGGTACAGCAGCTCAGTTATAGTAAATTATTTTGTGAAGAGAAGTCTTTAAGTGAAAGTTGCTTGGTTGTACTTATTGTTGCTGAGATCAGGATCTCCCTCCTTTGGGTTTTTCCACCCAAAATTGCCAATAATATTTAATTTTCAAGATTAATTTACAGGAAGTGTGCTAGATTTGGCATAGGAGTGAAGAGGGTTTTGGAAGAGCTTATTCACCCATCATTTCTCTGTATTTAATATTCATCTTCAGCAACTTTAGAAAGTTAATTTCATTCAAATGGAAAATGCAACACGAACAGGGCTCTGTTAATCATAATAAACATACATACATTACCCTTCTCATTAATATGATCAATATAGCCTCAGATACAATACAAGCTCACTGCATTTTTATTAATATTCACCCAGCGTTACCTTTACAAATGGTTTATCACACAGAAACACAAAAAAATGTAATTCATCATCTGACTGGTTCTGGTAAACATCCGTGACACAAAGTACCTGGAAAACATTCCCTTTATTTTTGTGAGTGAGCTCTGAATAGCAGAGTGAAAACTCATAGAGTTTAAATAAGAAATGAGTAAGTTAAATAAAATGGTTTTAAATAAGAATGAGTAAGTTAACTTACTCATTCTTATTTAAAACCATTTTATTTATTAGAATGAAAAACTTATGAAAACATAAACAATTAAACATTTCTCATATAATTAATTAAAATAGTCCTGTAATTGAAATTAAACATTTCTCATATAATAGTTTCCTTAATAGGGTGAAAAAATTCTGATTTTGTGGCGCTAAGCATTACTGACTAAGGAAGGAAGGAAAGGGCTGCTCTTTGTGATGAGCACTGGGAGGCTGAGTGATGTGCAGACTTGAGTCCTCCGAAGTCCCTTTTTAATCAGCTCAGTCTGGGCAGTTCATTATGCCCTGCTGTGCTCAGCTCCCACCGCAGCTCACGCACGAGTCCATAATCCAGTGACTGCCGAGAGTCCCCGCGCCAGCGCTGGGGAAGCTGCTCCGGCCTGGGTAAATATTATTCCTTCAGCTGATCCCTGAAGCAAGCGGCGGGATCCAGCTGGCGAGGTCGGTGACTGACGGGAACCGGAGCAGAGCCGCTGCAGCCAGGCTCCCTCACACCTTCCCGGGCTAAAATAAGCGCAGGATGTGCCTTCCAGATTCCAGCCCCGTGACAGCAGCTGCCTGTTCAATGCCTTAAACTATAAATTATCGTGGTATTATGACCAGTATCAATTTCAGGAAATGGAGCAACAAGCTGTTACTCCTTTCTTTTGTGTTATTTTGTGCTGTTTGTTATTCTGTTTCTGTCTTGTGTTCTGCTCCAAGGAGCCTCACGGAGCAGCCATGTTGAGGTGATTCTTGTTGTGCAGGCCATGAATTCCCGCTGTGTGTGAGGCAGGCCCCGAGCTATTTCCCGTAAATAAAGGAGCATTTGAGGCATTTCAATGCAGGATGTTCTGCCTCAGCCTTTGCTGGGCATCCAGGAGCTCCCAGGCCCTGGCCTGCTCGGTGTCAGGGGAATTAACGAGCCTGAGCCAGAGCTAACGAGCCCTGCGAGCCCTGCCTGCATTTCTGACCCCCTGCACCCGCCTCTCCTTCGCTCTGGAATGTTCCAGCCACCTCTGGGGCTGCCTCAGGAGCCCCAAACTCCACACAGAGCAGGGATGAGATGGGATTTTATCACAGAGAGTCTGGAGCTATCCCACTGTTCTGTGTAAGATGAGTTCACAGCTTCTCCAGGCCTCAGGTTCTGCTGTGAATATTCACATTTTATATTTACATCGCTTTTGGATCAACATGAGAGAGGCCAAACTGCACCTCAGTCCTTCTTTATGCTGAAGGAAAACTTTTCCCTTTTTCTTTTTTTCCCAATGTTCCTGTAAAGCATTTTGTAAGCTCCTTCTGCCCTTTGGTGTGGTATCAATTTTAGCTTTCGAGGGCCACTTCTCAAAGCTGTTATTTCCTAACGGCCTCGGCTGCAGCAAGAAGCCAAATGGAACTGCAGTTTTTAGTCTTAACTTGTAGAGGTTGAAGAGGGATATTTGGAAATGGAAGAAGGTCCTGAACCCCACAGAGGCCTTGAAGGAGGAAGTACCTCCCATAACAGGTAAGTAAAAAATAAGCAGATAGGAAGGCACATGGCACTTGCCCTTTTAGTCATCCCCTGAGGCTGTTTGATCTCCTCTGCAGCCTCTCTCCCTCCTCACGACCTGGAAAAACCCACACTCACACAATATCTTAACCAGAATTACCCCCAGAACCAACCAGGGCTTCATCAGGAAGAAAAAAGAGGGTGTGAAGGGAAAGAAAAATGCTTATATGGCCATAAAAGCCATTAATACTGTCTGTTAAATTCCCAGTGTCTTTGGCAAAATTTGTCAGCCCGGTTGGTTCTGAGAGAGAATAAACACCATGCTCGTGGATATCATTGCTGCTTCCACCCCTTTCCCTCTGTCCCATTAATAAAGTTCATCCCAGGCACTTGGAAATTGTTGGATAAATGTGTTCAGCGCTTTTCTTATCTCCAGAGACCAAATTTGCAACAGGGACTGTGCAGTTGATCCTACAGGAGGATATGATAGTTGAGATTTGTTTTCAATGGAAATTGCCCTAATCATGATTTATTTCCAGGACGGACGCTCCCCAGAGCCCCGCACCAACCAAAATCCTCCGGATTCGCCGCGTCCTGATGGATTTCATCGCAGTGGCGTTTTTCTTTATATTTTCTACTGGTGTTTTATTTCTGTGAGTGGGAGGAAGTGCATGAGTCACAAACTTTCACGACCATGCAATCTAGGCCAAATTGAGCAGTCCTAAAAATGAAACTATTGGGCAGCTTTCAGCAGGGGGAATGCGTGCTGGTGCTGCATCAGAAACAGAAGCACTGCAGCTTCGTGCTGGGAAATGTGAATGAGGAGCTAGAGTGCTCTCAACCCCCAAAAACGATTTTAAAATTATATTATTATTATTATTATTATTATTATTATTATTATTATTATTATTATTACAGCATAGATTCATGGCAGGTTTGACATCTACAAGCATAATTTACATGTGACTTCCTTTGATAAACAAATTCAAATTATGTCCCAGTCTTGTGACATCTCCTGAGTCTGCTCTGAACTGCAGGAAGAACTCCAAACACCAAGTTTAAAGTTTAAATTTCTTCTCTTTCAAAACTGAGGGGGGTTTTGTGGAAATTATGGTATTCAGATTACTTCAGGAAAAAACAACTTTAAACCTCTAAGCGTTTCCAGTTGTACAGAAAATTCACCTGGAGGTTGCACCTTATTCATGAGAGGCAGATATTTAAAAGCTCATTAATATGAAAAGCTTTGTTAGAAGCAGAAAATCACAATGTTTGAACAGCTGTTCCGGGAGGAAAAAGCTCTCTCAGGGGTCAGGTTGAGGTAACGCTCTTTAGGGTTTGTCTTTGATGAAATTAAGAAGTTCTCTCATGTTCCTGCAAGGAAAGGTGGAGGACACAGATGGTGGCCAGAGGGGTCTGGGAAAGTAGAGAACAGCAGCTTTTAATTTTATATTCTTAAAGAATCGTGCAGCGTCACCAACTGTGAGCAGGAAATGCCCAGTTTCTACCAACACAGCCTCAGAATTTTGGGGACAGAATCTCCCAAATCCCAACACTGAATTTCTGACTACATTTCCCCAGCATTGCCTTCCCCTGCAGCTGATTGAAAACAGAATTAAACACCACATTGAGCTCCCCTCAAAAACGCGGTGTTGGGTAACCTCTGCTGCTCCTCATTTCCTCTCCTCTCCCCTTTGCCACCTCCCTGGAACAGCCGATCTCTGGCGTTGGGGACTAAATTAAAATGTGCACTGAGAGGTTTCCATTCCTCCCGAGATACTCCTCAGCATCACCTCGGATTAGTGTTCCAGAACCACCTGGAAAAATGGGCTTTGCAGACCTCGCAGACTCCCATTTCTGCCTGCTGCTGATGAAACGAGGACTGAGGAGCAGGAAAGCAGAAGAGTGACCCCTAAAAAGGGGATGAACTGTGGGTGAACATTAATTGGAATTCCACAGTGCCTTTAAACTGTGTTTTCATGCCTGTAAAAGACATTCTCTCTGAAGCATCTGCCTTTACACGTCATCCTGCCTCAGGTCATGTGTGCCCTTCCTTCATTTCCCTGCTCATGGATTTGTTCTCCCCCCAAATTCTTTGCAAATCTTTCCAACATTTTTATATTTAAAATTCTTTTTCTTCTTTCTCTCTTCTTTGTGCATTCCTTGCTCATCTGATGCCTCACACCAGTTGCATTCCCCTGCCTTGCTTTGCTATTTTCCTTCCTTCCCATCAAACACTGAATTATTTCCACGCAGGCTTCTTGCTCCCACTCCCAAATTTGAGGTGGCAGTCACATCATGGGTTTAGTTCACTCTTGAAGCATTTTTTTCCCTTCATGCCTGTCCTTTCCCTGGAATTTCATCTGCGTACACTCTTTGCCAGGCCCTTAGGACAGCAGGGAATGCTGTTCAGAGCAGGCTGCTCAACCTTTCTCAGTTGTGAGGAAAGGCAGAGCCAAATCCAAGATTTGGATCCACAGAATCACAGAATAAATTAGGAAAAGACCTCCAGGATCTGTGACTCCAGCTGCTGACCCAGCACTGCCAAGGCCACCACTGTCCCCAAGTGCCACATCCACGTGGATTTTCAGTCTCTCCAGGGACGGGGACTCCACCATGGTCCTGGGAAGGTTTTACCAGGGCAGGACAACCCTTTCCATGAGAAATTTTTCCTAATCTCCAACCTAAACCTCCCTTGGTGCAACTTGAGGCCATTTTCTGTTGTCCTGTCCCCGTTCCCTGGGAGCAGAGCCTGATTCCACTGATTTCCTTCTGTCAGGGAGTTGTGCAAAGCCAGAAGGGCCCCCCTGAGCCTCCTTTGCTCCTTTCCCAGCTCCCTCAGCTGCTCCAGCCCCTTCCCAGCTCCATTCCTTCCTCCAGACCCTCTCCAGCCCCTCAGATCCCCCTCTCCTCCAAGGCTCAGGGGTTCACCTTGCTCAGCCCCAGGCCCGTGAATCCCCCCGATGGTTTTAATCCCAATTTTGACAACTGAACAAGAGTTTACCCTGCACTGCCAGTGCTCCCTCTCAGGCAAACCCCTGCATTCCAGCTCTGGGGTTTGGTTTTATTCTCCCTCAATGACTCCTACAATATTTGGATGTTTCCCTAATCGATGTTCTCGTCTCCTGTTTGAAAATAATGGTTTGACTCATCGGCTGGAGGGAGTAAAATCCACGCGGACAGAATTGCGTTTGCGGCACACGCGGGAAGGAACGAGACATCTTCCTGCAATTTGCCGTATTTGTAATCAAATTAAGCTAATCTCAACGATTTGGATCCCAGACTCCTTTCCGAAGGACGTCTGAGTCAAATGCTCCTGTTTTCAATTTTGAAATTCAGTGACAGCTTGTCAGCTTGCCAGCCAGAGACAGAGACAAAGAGAGAGAGAGGTGCCTGCCAAGGTGAGTCTCTGGTTACTGATATTTTCCATGATCCACTGTTCCCTAACAGTTCGCTAAAAAGGTGTTTCCGCTGCTGTTTCTGAGGATAACAATGGATACAGCCCCTGGAAAGATGATGAGTCACTTTCAAGAACTCAGAAGTGAAGGTGGAAAAAGAGGAATAAACTTTCTTAAAAACTGACCTTCTTCTTTCCTCTTTTTTGTTCAAGACTATAATTTCTGCAATTTTTTTCATGGCACAGGAATTACTCAAGAGAAAAAGAGTGAATATGAGAATAAATGTGTCCTTTGGGGTCAAATGAAAGCTTTGATTTTCCCTAGCATGGGGAAGAAAGACTTTCCATACTCAGTTTTGTATTTTAGGGACTTCTCTCATGCTTTGTTCATACTCCTTTTTTTTAAATCCAGAAATCTTTTTTTCTGGATTCTTGACCTGATCAGGAAAAATCAAGAGTTAAGATAAAAAATTAATTTTTTCTGGATGAGTGTGAGATGTCGGGGGAAAGATTCTCTCGGTCCCCCTGAGCTCTGGGATGTTTGAAGACCCTGTGAGGATCAGAGCGGCTCCAACCCAAAACCTTCCCTGTGTCCCTGAGAACAGAGCGAATCCTTGGCAGAAATACAACCCCCGGTAAATTTCTTCCCTCAAAACAGCTCCGTGGGACATAAAACTTCCAACTTCCTGAAGTCTGAGGAAATTAAAAAGTGCTGGGAGTTTTTTATTTTTATTTTTTCCCGGTTTACTCAGCCCTCCCCATGCCCGGAGTATATCGGTCCCCAGTTCAAGCGCTGCCCGGACTCTATATGAGGCTGTTGGTTTTGTTCTCGCTGCTCTGAAACTGCTCCCTATAAACAGGTCATGAGAAGTTGGTGAGAAAAGCACTGAAATTTATTATCTGTCTACCCCCGGAACATCGGGGAGAGGCAATAATAACCAGACAAAGTGCTCGGCGCCTTTAGTGGGACAATCAAAGCCTCACAAATTCCCCTAAAACATAGGAGGGAATATTTCAGAGGCTTCACTTTATCGAAAAAGCCGCAAAGATTTGTTTCGGCAGTTGTAAAACTGGCAGGGAGACAAGTTTCGCCCGTTTCCTTTTATCCGAAACATTTTTCACAGAGCCTTAAAAAATATTATCTTTGTGTGCTCCCTTATGTCCCTGCTCGAGTTTTGTGCTCGTCTGATTTGTCTGTCTCTTGTCACTTTGCTTCTTTCACCACCAAAGAACAGAGTCACCAAATCTGATGGAGAAAAGGCACCCACGGATTTGGGGTGTCCTTTGGGATAAATAAAATTTCCCTTTCCCAGAGCTGGCAGAGCATCCTGGGGCTGGGGATTGGTAGGACCTGGTAGTGCCACCTGCCTGCTTGCAAAAACTTCCTGAAGAATAATGAAAGAGCAGCAGAGAAATGGACTCTAAAAATGTTTAAAAAGAGAAATTTAAATTCTTTCACCGTGGGCGCAGCTTAAAATCAAGCGTGCTGGAAAGAATTCAGGAGAATTCACTGAAAATTCACAATATTGTTAAAATAAATGTTGTTTCCACACCAACATGATCGTACTGGGCCTGATCCAGCACTTTTCACTGTGGTTTCCTGACGGATCCAACCTGAGCATCTCCCTTTGTCTAACTGGGATGATATCTGGGGTTTTAGCACGTGATTTTGAGGCTATAAATTGATATTCAACTGCCAATATTCTTAAATGCAGAAGTAAGCTGAGGAGACCCCAGGTCAAGGTGGAGAGAGGAATTAAAACTCTAAGTGTAAATCAAGAACATCGATTTTGGAATCTCTTATTTCTTAGAACCCAAATATTTTATTAGGCTTGATTTATTCAGACAGCAGGAGTAATAAGTCTCTTTCTTCCCTTGCTGGTAGAACGGGGATTTTTCAGGGCCTGATGGAAATATTGCTCTTTCAAGGCTCGAATGCATGAAAAATAAAAGTATTTTATGGAATAAAATAGGAATGCTGAGGATACTCGGTTCAAACTTGCTTGATACCCAAATTCAGCCATGAAAATGACTTTTTGAGCAGGATCCTCAAAGGCTGTGTGAATATTTGGCAGATTCCTGAAAATCCCAGTATTCCCTGGGATCCCAAAGAGGGATATTGGGGTCCAACAGCAGCAGCAGCTCCAGGCCTCACGGGGGAAATGTCTGCTCCTGTCTCCTGGTGGATCCTCCACATCTCCACTCCCTGTTTATATCCAAAAATGCAAATTCTTTGCTCCTGCAATGGTCTCTCATCACTGATGTTTATTTTTAGCCAGGATGTGAAGTGGGAAGTGCCCAGAAATTTGGGAAATTTCATCCAGTCCTGCTGGGGGTGGTGGTGGGCTGGGAAACCCCTGGGCTGCCCGACAGTGTCCCTTTAGTCACTGAGAAAAGCAGAAATTGGGGATTTCTGACACCCTCGCGATGCTCTGAAGGAGCCACTCTCTGTCTCTCACATCTTTTCTTTTGTCCTTACACCACATCAGGGATTTCTCACAACTTTTCTTGTTTTTATCCCCCCAATCCTCTCCCCCAGCCCTCTGTGGGGGCAGAGGGCAGAATTCTGTGGGCTTCAGCGGCTGGCTGAGGTCAAACAATGAAGAAAATGCTCCTAAGTGCACATTTTTAACTTTTCCTCTCAGCATTTCTATTCCTCACATGAAAATAAAACTCAGAGATCACTGAGGTCAAAGTTTGGGCTCAAAGGCTCCTCACGAGAAGCAGCTCTGGCACCTCTCAGCCCCTCCCAGCCAGAAAACACCAGGAAAAACACAATTTCCTCCAGTTTTGTTGACTCTGCTTCATCTCCTTTCCTCTGCAGGCTGCTCTCCCCTCCCTGGTGCTTTTGTACTTCAGCACATTAGAATATTAGGTCAAACACCCTCACGAAAAGATGTGCTGTACAACATTTCTCATTTTTCGCTCGGCTCTCTCTTCATCTGCTGGAGACATCGCTGGTAATTTTCCCCTCCGGGGTTTGCCCTTTGATCACGGCAGAGTTTCCCACAAACACGATGGCAAACCAGGGCTTCCCCAGCTCCTTGGAAATGCTTGCTGGGCTCAGATGTGCCAGGAAAAAAAGAGGATCACTTATTAATCCTGGAATTATTAGGAATTTTTATGACTTCCCCACTCTTTTCACGCTGTGAATAATGGGATACAGAGCTTTAGGTGTCTCTGCTGTGGATAATGAGCAAAGGGTCACACAGAGAATTAATCCTGATCCGAGCTTTTCCTGATCCAGAAATTGCAGGATTGGGTTGTTTTCCCCAGGAGTGGTGGGTTGGATCCTCGTGGTGGAAGCAGAGGGAGGGATTATTTGCTGTTTGCTGTGGAAACCACTTGAAATTCAGTCGGTGGGGTAATCTAATTATAGTGTGAATGATGATCAGAGTAGGTGACAGCACTGTCTTCCACAACCTTAAACCTGACTGCACCTTGTGTTGTCTAATTTTAGGAGCTCCAGTGACAGCAACAGCGTTTTGCAGAGCAGGTTATCAAGATTTATACATATATATATACCCACATAAAAGTTATATACATGGAAATTAAATATATACATAATCCAGTGGAAAGCGCGAGTTCAAAGAAATGTAAATATCGCTCTGCAAAATCTAATATCGACCTGGATTTCTGTTTTTCCACTGAGCAACAGCTCTGTTTAATGGCAGGATCTGCTGTGGCTGGTGGGAGATCCCGGCTGCAAACTCCTCTAGGGAAGGGTGGGGAGCTGCAGGGTGGAAAAAGGAACTTTTTTTGCTCTCCACCAAGGGCCTGATGACAGCAGCCCCAAAGGAATGGTGTCAGAGCACATCCTCATGCTGCAGGAAGTGTTCCCAGCCTTTCCAAACATCAGATTTCCTCTTTGGAATCTATCAAATGGATTTTTGGCATTGATAAATCAACCTCCAGGGTGTGCACCCCGCTGAAAGCTTTGCCCTGCACCCCAGCCCTTCCTACCACACTCTCATGGAGCGGTGTCCTTGGGCTCTGAGCAGGGAGGGAGGCAGGAAAACCTCGTGGATTAAATTTTAGGTGAAATTTTACAATAATTAGACCACTAAAGCATTATTCAGTGATGAGTACAGCCATTAATGTAGTTATTTTCTCAGTTTTGAAATGCTCATCTTTTCGGGTAAAAGAAATCATTCAAGCTCCAACATATAAAGGGGATGGGTTAAGGTAATTACAAATTAACTCAATTAATCAGTCAATCAATCAATCAATCAATCAAACTTATTGATAAGTAAATCTGCTAAAAAAGGGATGTACATAACAATAAGCTGTGAGTTCACCATGGAGGGAGAGGTGAAGGGACAGCACAGGGCTGGGGGTTGGCAGCCACCAAGTTTG
The DNA here is from genome assembly GCA_013400735.1 of Pomatostomus ruficeps. NCBI lineage: Eukaryota > Metazoa > Chordata > Aves > Passeriformes > Timaliidae > Pomatostomus > Pomatostomus ruficeps. The sequence goes on along the minus strand of VYZT01058681.1, from coordinate 19,091 downwards.
GGGTGTCCCGGAGCTGGGGAGAGCCCAGGCAGGGGGAAACAGGGATTTGGGGTGGAGGGTGGAGGGAGAGGTGAAGGGACAGCACAGGGCTGGGGCTCGGCAGCCACGAATTTTGGGGTGTCCCGGAGCTGGGGAGAGCCCAGGCAGGGGGAACCGGGATTTGGGGTGGAGGGTGGAGCCCTCGGCACAGGGCAGCCTCCAGAAAACACCGCAGAGATTCCTGGGATGAGTAACCAGGGAATATCAGGTCGAGCTGGAGGGGAGAGCTGACACCTGGAATTGCAGCTCCGTGGGGGTGACAGAGTTTAATTCAGGGGAAGATCCAGCAAGGTGAGGATGAATCACAGGTTTGGAGGTGAGGAGTGATTATCCCAGAAAAAGCACTTTGGTGAAAGTCTCAAGGGTATGATCTGGTTTGTTTAACAAGCAATTCTTTTTTAAAAAATAATCAAGGATTACTTTAACAGATCCTTAATAATCAATCTATATATGGAACAAAAAATAAAATCTTACAAAGGGTCAAACAAAATATAATACCTGGAAAATGCAGAGGTAGAATAGGCGAATTCAGTCTAGAAACAACTCTTACTTTTATAATGCAATGTTTCAAGTGGAATTAAGCTTTCAAACAACCTAACAATGTTTGTTCTGGGTTTTTAATCAGTGGAAACATTTTTAATCAGTGGGAACATTTCACAAACCTGTGTTTTGTGTTGTGTACAAGGCTGGGTGGACTAAATGAGCACAGTGGTCCCCTCTGGTTTCTAATCTATTAAAAAAATTAATTAGATCCTGCTCCAGTGTTGATTTCAGCCTTTACAAATCTATAAAATATATCCTTGACACATCAAACAAAAGGTCCACCCTGGCAACAGAATTAATGCAGGATTGTAACATTTAAGTGAGAGAAACGTTTCTAGAGTGTGAATTACCTGTTTGGTTGTGTGTTCTCCAAGGCACAGATTTTTGGGTACAGAATTTTCTCAGGAGAGAGCAGAACCCAAACTTCTGGAAAACAGGAATATCTCCCCTTCCCACCAGGCTTGGGACTAATCCTGTGCTGGTTTTGTTATTGCTGTGAAATGTTTTAATTTCAAACTGAGCACTGAGAGTCCCCTGCCCTGCTGAGAGGAGCAAGGGCTGCCTCACTTCGGGAATCCAGCTGGAGAGGGGTTGGATTTAATCCATCCCAAACTCCCAGATGAAATATTCCTGTTGCTCCCTGTGCGGGCTGGGCCATATTTCACCTCAGGAGGAGAGGACTGGAATTCGAGTGGTTTGTCCTGTCCTCACAGCACACAGGGGAGGAGAGGCTCTCGGGGAAGCAGCTCCTGAAATCCCAATTTCTCCACCACGTGAACACAACACACCTCCTGTTGTACACCTGAGTGTTAGAGCAAATTACATCCTCAGGGAAATTGGGCTTTTTGCCACTGCTTGTGCTGCTGGAAGTCTTTTCTAGCATTTGAAATATTCTGTTTCTAACCCTGGAAACCATTACCTGCCTTTGTACCAACCGCTGCTGCGGCAAACAAATGTTTTGTGTTATGGGTGGGTAAACATTGTTTCCTTAAGCTTGGCCAATGCAGGGAGAAACACGGCAACAGTTTGTGTTATTAAAGCCGTGCTTTTGTCAGGAGCGAAACAGGAATTCTGGATAACCGAACAGTTTATCTGTTCCCATCGCTCCAGTCAGCACTGAAACAGTCAGGAGTTTTCCCTTGGTGAAACACCAACCAACCAACCAACCAACCAACCAACTTTCCAGAGCAGACTTACCCATTTTTGGCGAAGGTTGCCCAGTATCTCATCATGGAGCGGCTCAGCAGCTCCTCAGCCTTGGTGTAGTTCACTCTCCTCTCCAGGGGCAGCCCGAACACGAACTCGATCTCGTAGCCGTGCATGACCCCCATCCACTCGGGCCAGGGCAGCTTGGAGGAGCGGTGCTCGAAGAAATAAAAGAACACGTGGTGCCCGAGGCGGGCGAAGCTGGTGCTGAACTCCACGGCGGGACAGATGATGTTGTAGTCCCCGATGACGTCGTCGATGGCGTCCCGGTAGTGCTCCGGCCTGTCCGCGTTTTCCCAGTCCGTGTACTGGAAGATGATGGATTCTATCGCCAGTTTGCTCACCCCTGGGAAGGCCAGAGTCAGAGCTGCTTCGAACTGGGTTTTGCTGATCAAACCATCGCTGTCCTTGTCGAGGCCAGGCACCCCGTAGGCCAGGAAGGAGAGCCCTTCATCCTTGTTAACGCCCACGAAGAGCTGGGTGTCCTTGAAAAGGCCCTTCTCGATCAGCACCTCCGGCATGTCCGCCAGGAAATCGCCGTCCACGCTTGGACAGAAGTACACCTGCAAGAGAGAGCCGTACGGGACAGCAAACATTTCGTTTTCCAGGATTTCCCTCGGGTCCTTGGCCTGGAGGCAGAGGATGAGCTCGGACTCGTTGCTGGTGGGGCACTGGAGCTGTTTGGCCAAAGCCACCGCTCTGCTCCTGGCCTCAGCAGCCGGAATGGCAGCCCAGGGGGCATTCGCAGCCCCGCTCTGCAGGATGGCCCTGGTGAACAGAGGGTGGCTTTTGGGAGAAAGGAGGTGGTAGGTGACAGAAGCCGAGCCAGCGCTCTCCCCAAACAGAGTCACGCTTTTGGGGTTGCCTCCAAAGGCCGCGATGTTCTCCTGCACCCACTGAAGGGCCAGCCTTTGATCAAACAAACCCGCGTTCCCGGGAGCTTTCTGGTTTCCCGGCAAGGACAGGAACCCCAGCGCACCAGTCCTGTAGTTCATGGAAACCACGACCACTCTTTCCACCCTGGCCAGAAACTTCCCATCGTAGACGGGCAGGGAAGTGGACCCCGACTCGAAGCCGCCGCCGTAAATCCACACCATGACGGTGGCGTTCTTGGGCTTGGGGGAAGGGACCCACACGTTCAGGTACAAGCAGTCCTCACTGAGGTTGGTTTTGGGGTTCCACATCTCGGAGCCAGCGAAGCCTGGGTACGTGGTGTCGATGGGCTGGAAGCAGGAGTTGGCGTGCCTGGTGGCATCCCAAACCTCGGCCCACTTCTCCCGAGGCTCCGGCTTCTGGAACCGCAGCCTCCCCACGGGGGGCTGCCCGTAAGGGATGCCCAGGAAAGCTGTGACGGTTCCCCCCAGCACCTGCAGGCTGGTCCCTCGGACTTTGCCCTTCTTGGTGGCAACGATGTTCTCCTCAGGTACTGCCTTCCCCATGAACATGAACAAGAGAAGAAACCCCAACAGAAATCTGCCAGAGAGGCCTGACCCATTTGTCCAGATCATGATGCCTGAAACACAGGACAAAAAATAAATTCAGAATTAGGATTGCAATATATTAGTACCACAAAGGTTTGTTAAATAAGGGTTTGGGNGGACAAAAAATAAATTCAGAATTATTAGTACCACAATGGTTTGTTAAATAAAGGTTTAGATCATCCCAGGGGTATTGAAAATTAGATGGTGTGGCTGCACAAAGCACTGAAGTTTCTAACTGGAAGTTCCTGCTGGTTATTTGTGTTGCAAAGTCTGTGTTTATTAATTTAGTATTTCATTAGTATTTCAGAAATAAACTCTGTCTAAAAATTATGGAACTGAAGAAGCCAGACCAGGAGAGATGAAGTCATTCAGGCAGGCTCTGATCACTGCAGGTGATTTACCCACCAATCAAATCCTAAATGAATAATTTCTTTCAAGATCTTGTTTTTCTAGAGCACCGCAACCAAGTTTACAACCAGCAGAGCCATGCGAAGCAGCCACACTTCTACTGTTTAGAATGAATATTAAAATGCTAAAACATCAAGGATTTTTGAATTTATGAAGATGGTATCTAATAATTTGGGTATGGTTTGTTCTTTCCTTCCCGAGAACTCTTCCAAGTGATAATCAGTATTATTCAAAAGTTAAGGATATAAATGTTGATTATATATCTCATTTAAGCACCCTAATAGTCTTATTTACCCCTTATTTTCAAATAAAGCCTCAGCAGCATCCCCTTGAATCTGAAAATTCACAAAAAGCCAATTTGCATAAATCCATTTCTGCGGTTCACATATCTGAAAATGCTCAACAAAGCTCCTTTCTGTTGGTTTTTTTTTTCTTGTTGCCCTGTCACACATGGCATGCTCTGCCCTGTCCCTTTAAACAGGCCATTCTTTGTTAATGAGCAGCACTCGTGGCCTTAAAAGGAATGAGGATAATTTCTCTGGAAAATACAGCTGTGGCCTCATTTGAGCTCCTCCTGCTTGTTTGGCTGTTCTTGGAAAGAAAACGCAGCCGTGGGGGGAAAGGGAAGGTTTTGTGCAAAGGGGTTCCTGGCTTTGAGACAGCATCAAAGGAGCAGGGAGGAATCCTCAGGGAGAATATTTTTAGCATTCATCTCAACAGAGAGAAAATAGAGAAATTTCAGCAAACATAAACATTTACACTCTGGTTGCTTTGTTAAAATAAAATAGCTGAGGTGGCGAATGGGGGTGACAGACTTCAGAGCTGGTCTCACACTCCACCCAGCCTTCAGCTTGGCTGCCAGAAACCTGCAATTTCCCCCATTTTTTGTTAAATATCAGAGATGTGAGTTGTCAGCTCACGGGGTCCAGCAGCTCCCGAGGAGTTTGGGGCAGGAGGCTCACTCAGGGCATTCTGTGGCTTTAGCTCCTCTCCCTGTGTGCCAGGCACAGAACCCTGGAACATTCTGAGTTTGAAAGGACCCACAGGATCATCCAGTGCAGCTCCTGGCCCTGCAGACACCCCAAAATCCCACCCTGGGCATCCCTGAGCGGTGTCCAAACACTCCTGGAGCTCTGGCAGCTTTGGGAACGTGCCCATTCCCTGGGGAGCCTGGGCAGTGCCAGCACCCTCTGGGGGAAGAACCTTTCCTGAAATCCACCTCAAAACTTTCAGAGACCAAAACAAGAGCCTGCATTTGCAGTTACCCCAGTTTGCTAAAACACTCAAGCCTAAATCTGAGTCTTTAAGAAAATTTGGCATAATTTACCCAGTGTGCTGAACATTTCCAGCCTGTTTAACCAACACAGATTTGGGATTATTTTTTAAACTCAGAATGCTTCATTTTAGAACTTTCTCAGAAAGATTTTAGAGAGGCCATGGAGGGAGAGGTGAGAGGGGTAATTTGGTTTGCTCTGTAAACCTGCCCTTAAAAATTAATTTTCATTGAGCATCCCAGGGCTTCTCTCAGCCCCTCTGCAAAACCAAACCCAAAATCCTGAAAAGCCACCAGAGCTGGGAGAAGGAGAATGATGGAGAAGGGATGGAGAAAGGATCCAGGTGGGTTTTGGAGCACCCACTGTGAGATGGGAGAGGTTATTTCTCTGTCTCTTGTGGTGACACTGTTACTTCACTGAATTTGCAAATAAAGATCATGACCAAACCACAACAAGCTGGAAACAATAAGATATTTCAAATATTGCCATTATAAGGGGAAAATAACACTAAGAAAAGCAAGAGACTTTAAAGTTCTCCAAGATTAACCCATTTAAATAGTAATTAAAGTTAATTCCCCCCCTGAACTTTCCTGTTAATTAAAAAGGAATAGGAGGAAAACAAGGTAGCATTGCACAGCATAGAGGCTGAAGTTTTAGACAATAATGTTAGTGAGAAAAAAATAACAAAAAATTCAGTTCTGTACCTTTTAAATTCGCTGTCTTAAATCAGACATTTCAAAGAAAAAGTTAGATCAAGTTGGAAAACCACAGAAGTTTTGTGCTCCCGAATGAGAGAGCTCATCTGCTCTCGGGTCACTCTGCTAATATTAACAAAAGTAGCAGGTGACGGAGGATTATTATTGCACCTTGAATGCCTGGCAAATATTCCATTTAATCCGGATTTTAACGCTGCTTTTAACCAAACTCAGCACATGGAGCAAAACAAACACTGTCTGGTTATTGCAGTGAGAGTGAAAGGGTCAGAGAATTGCTTCAGCTCCCCAACCCCAGCCCTGAAAGGGTCAGAGAATTGCTTCAGCTCCCCAACCCCAGCCCAGCAGAGCTCTATCGTGCGGTGCATTTGCATATTTTAAAGAGCTGCTGCTGGAGTAGTTTCCCCCAGCAAAAGTTAAACAGACTCCACTTCTGCATTCTTCTTCACCCAGGGAACGCTCTTTATTTCAGTGCCCGCTTCCTCCCCCTTGTAAATCTTCACCCAGCCAAAAGAAAAAATCTATACAGCGGGCTGTACAACCGCTATTTAAACAGGAGAGATGCTGGAATTAATCAGTGATTTCGAGCTCGGCTTAATTTACTCAGCCCAGGGTGATCCCCTGAATAACTCCAGGCTCGTTGCCTTTGCCGAGCGCAGAGAGCAGCAAATGGGCAGAGCAGAACATTCCCAGAGATCCCAATCCCCGCGCAAACCCCGGCGAAACGGGGATGCCCGGCAGGCAGGACGCGCAGGGAGAGAGGCACTTACCCCGCCGCTACTGCACCCACCGCAAAGTTCGCCGGGGCCGGGACCGCGGGACACCCCGGGGAAATGCAGCGGTGCAGCTGCTGCTCCCAGCCCGTAAATTGGCCCGTGCTGACATTATCATCAACTCTTTCTGACAGGGAGCTCGCGAGAGTTGCCACAGCCGCTCCATCCGCAGCCTCCCATCCCGCATCTGCTCCCGGAGCGGCGGGAGAGCGCTGGGAGCGCTCCAGGGACAGACCCAGCCTGGCCAGAACCGGGGCTTCCTTCCTCGCATGGAATTTATAGAAATAAATATAGGAATTTCTATTTCTAGGAATAAATATGTGAATTTATACCTATAGGAATAAATACAGGAATTTACATTTATAGGAATAAATGTATGAATTTATATTTATAGGAATAAACATAAATGCAAATGTAATAAGTCAAGCCTCTCCTCTTGCTTAGAGCGCTCTCTCACGTGTATTTTTAAATTTTTTTAATTTTTTTTTTTTTTTTTTTTTTTTTTTTTTTTTAAACCCCAC
>VYZT01058681.1:0-12106 GCA_013400735.1 Pomatostomus ruficeps | reverse complement strand
TTTCTGTACTCAAACCCCAGCTTTGCACCGTAAATAAGGATTTATTTTTGGTTTTAGCAACAGATAAGGCAGGAATGTGCCCTGCCTGGACATGTCAACAACTGGCAGCACCCGCTGCATCACTTGGCTCCCGCCCACCCAGGCCGTGGCACAGATCTGCGCTGTCCCCTTCTGATGTTGGGGTTAAAAATGGGACCTGTGCAGTGTCACCTGCTGCTGGCTCGCTTTTCGTGGGCTGCAGACAGGAAATCATGCCTGGAGCTCAGCACACACCTGATATCCTCATTTTTCCCGCGCCTCCTGAGCGTTGTTCCCACAGGAATTCCCCGCTGCAGGTGCCAAGCCAGCCTGACCCACAGCTCGGGGCTGCAACACAACATTAAAATGCAAATATTCTGCAAGGTACAGATGAAAACAGAGGGGTGGAGAAAAGAAAATATTCCACATGTCACTCCTAGAAACTTCCTTGCCAAACCCCCTTCCCTGAGCCCCCCCATGGAGCTGGGATTGCTGCCCCCCAGCAGCATCTCCTCTCCAGCTCCATTCTGCAAAGAAAGCAATTTTTCCACAATTTAAGGGTTTTTTCTGCTGTCCACGTTTGCTTCCCCCTTTAGAGCCGAACACAATTACTTGGCCTGTTTAATAATCAAACTACAGCTCTGTTTCAATTACACAAAAGCAATATTTGGCAACGCGCGGAACAGGAATAAAGCAGAAATAAAAAAAGTTAAGGATGGAGTTTATAGACCTTAATATGGAGATTACAAGTGGGGGTTTTAAAGCCAGCTTGGGAATTGGTGTTTTAACAGAGGAAAGTTCGAGAAAGCAGGGCCATTTCATTTCTCTGGATAATTTTAGAGCATCCTTTAGGGTCAGACAGGTGTTTTGCATGGATATGTTCACTGGGGAGAAGATGTCCCACTCTAAACCTACACTTAAACCTAAACCCAAACCCAAACCTAAACCTAAACCCAAACCCAACCCCAAACCTAAACCCAAACCTAAACCTAAACCTAAACCTAAACCCAAACCTAAACCTAAACCCAAACCCAAACCCAAACCCAAACCCAAACCCAAACCTAAACCACCATGGCAGGGGTGGAACTGGCTGATTTTTAAGATCCCTGCAACCCAGGCCTTTTGAGGATTCCAGCATTCTATGAAAAATCCCTAAACTTTCAGCACTGAACTGTGGGATTTTGGAATCCTTAGCCCTGATTATTAACTCAGCAGTATAATAGAAATATTTAACAATAAACCAGGATTCACTCAGAATTATTTCTGGTGGCAGCTCTTGCTGATCAGACCCTTTCAGGTGCAGGAAGCGCTAAATGGGGTTGTTCAAACTGAGGCAATTCTCAAGTTTTCAGCATTTTCTGCCTTTCTCTGCTGCCTCCTCACCCCGTTGTGGGATGTGGCCAGGTGACACAAATTTCCTTCATTTCTGTGACATCAGAGGGGTAAATCTTAAAACCCAAATCTTGTCAGAGGCCACTTTAAAGCAAATTTCAGACGCTTGTGCTCTCAAACCTCCTGGCCCAGAGCAGCAGAGAGCAGCAGGAGACTCAAACACTAAAAATGCCCTTTCTGGCTGCATCCCTTTTCCGGAATTGTCCCTTTTTTCCTGGATTTGCTGTCAGGGCTGTGCCTTCCCCTCCCTGCTCCCCAGGGCACCCGGGGCAGCCTCCTGCTTTCCTAAATGCAAAATGTGGATTTTTTCTGCCAAGGTGAGGTGAATCCAGGGTCTCAGGCTGTTCCCAAAGCACCAGGAAATTCCAAGTTCAGCTTTGGGGTTTCCTGGATGGCTTCAGGGAAGGGTGGTTACACCATGACACCTCTCCACTCTTATCCCCCAGCCTAATGTTGGACTGTAACGCTGCACTTTTCAAAAAAACTAAGCCCAATTCTATAATTTTTCCCCTTTAATTAAAAAAATTAACATATAAATTAAAGTTTCACAACTGTGTGCTGGGAGAGGAAACACTCCTTTTAGTTATTACTCGGCTCGCTAAAAATACCTGCGCGAAAATTAGAGATTAAATACATTTAATGCCCTCGGTAATTGTGTGGAGAGTCGTGATTTTTCTCGGTGATCCTTTGGGAGAGTGGAAGAAAAGGAGCTGCAAACCAGGGGGTGAAATATTACATTTATAAATGTGTATAAATATATATATGTGCTCTACACCTACATACATTTAGGTATTTCTATTGTTATTTTTACTTTTTTACTTTTTAAAAATATATATCCTTATTTTTTATTATTTAAATATATATCTAATAATTAAGTATATAGATATTATTATTTAAAAATATGTCTTTATTTAATGAGGTTTTTCGAGGTTCTGTCATTTTTTTTTTTTATTTAGGGCGAGGTTCTTAAAAATCACCACAAAATATAAAAATATAAAAATCACCACAAAAATTCTCGGTGATNGGCTAAGAGACTTAGAGAACAAAAGGTATTATATATAAATATATAAAAATGGAAATATATAAAAATATAAATATATAAGTATATAAATATATATGGAAATATATAAAATATGTACTGTAAAAATAGAATATTTTGTTATGATTTAGTTCATTCTTAGCTGCCCTTCAGGATGTTATCTAAGTATTATTAACATCTTAAGTCACATAGATTCCGTGTTATTATGGAATTAAGGAATCCTGGAATGGTTTGGGTTGGACAGGACCTCAAAGCCCATCCAGTGCCACCCCCAGGGACACCTCCCACTGCCCCAGGCTGCTCCAACCTGGCCTTGGGCACTGCCAGGGATCCAGGGGCAGCCACAGCTTCTCCAGGGCCTCCCCACCCTCCCAGCCAGGAATTCCTTCCCAACATCCCATCTAAACCTCCTCCCTCGCAGTTTGATGCCATCCCCTTGTCCTGTCACTCCGTGCGCTTGTAAATTCTCTCTTTCCATTTATCCTCAAGACTTACTAGAGCTGAGAAATCTTTGAGAGAGAAAAGTGTTTGGAAAAACACAATATCTCCAATGTTTCTAGTGGAAAACACGAGCCTCCCTCCCCAGGTGTTCTCTGATCTTGCACATGAAGGGTCCCATTCACCGGATTTGGTTCTGCCCTTCCAAGCCACCTCCAGCTCAAAAAGAGCTCCTGGGCTCCTGCCAGGAGAACGGGGCTGAAAATCTTTGCAGGCGTCACCTCGGAGTAAAGGACGTCACCCACCGAGTGCGGGCGTGTCTGAGGAAACATTTACCTGCTCATGGTGTGTCAAAGCAGGAAATATCCTTATTTTTTTAATGGCTGAGAGGGAACTCAAAAGGCAAATTACAGCCAAGCTGTGTTTGATGTCATTTCTGTGAGGATCTGGGGAAGGTGTTTTAAACTCCAGCCCTGGCAAACCCTCCTGGGAGGGCTCAGCTCTGTCTGTGATCCCTGGGTGGGTTTTCACGCCGAGCATCTGCGTGCCCTTGGCTGGAACCCCTGAGCCAAGCATGGAGTTGTGAGCAGAAGCTGAGAGGAAAACGAGCAAGGAGGTCACGCTGCAGACAGGGGGAAGATTGCCAGGAAGGGGACACTCAGCAGCTCAAGGACTCGCAGGGAAACACATCAAAGCCGCAAGCTGTGAAATTTTCAGGTATAAAAAAAACACCAACAAACCCGCAGAAGGTGGGAGCTCAGAGCAGCAGCAGCAGGAAGGAATTACTGATGCTCAGCTCCAGGGCTCGCAGCCACGTTACTCTGCTGTGAATATTAGGGAATAAATCACTGCCTTGTCCTTCGAGCAGATCCTGCTTGCAGAGCAGCTTTTCACGCCCAGACACGGTGACCCCCAAGGGTTGCACCTCTCAACCGTTCCTGCGTTTCTTTTTCCAGATCTCACCCTTGTTGTGAGACTGCCCACCTATATATCCATGGATTTAAACCAGGAACACCCTAAATAAACCTGGACAAAGCTGAAGGTCATTGCAGTCAGAGCTGTCTGAAATTCTGCTTTTATTCTGAATATTCCAAGGGGTCTCACCCCAGAGGGGCTCCCAGGACCAGCAGAAGTTCTCAGCAGCAGATCCGAGGGGTAATTTGATAATATCAGGAAAGGTGTCTCAGACAGACACCACGGAAATGGGTACCAATTTATTAAGTACACCGAAGACAATAACACTCATGCAAGCCATTAAACATGATTATATTTTCCCCTTATTGGTTCAATTATGATCTGCTGTACCTTTCTCCTTATTACTCTAATTATAGATCGGTATAATTTCCTCTTTATTAGCACAATTACGGTCTGCACTTGTAGAAATGTCTTGGAGAAATCAGAGCCACTGAGAAAACACAGCCAGTGAGAAGAGAAAGGTATTATTATTATTATTATTATTATTATTATTATTATTATTATTATTATTATTATTATTGTTATTGTTATTATTTTTATTTCTTTGGAATGTTCACACATTCTTAATTCCTTGTGGTATTACCTAATTCCGTATTTTGCCTCATACGGGGATCAGGTTCGATAAAGAAAACAAAAAAATGATTAATGTGTACTCAGTATGACTTGCACGGCATTATTGCAGCCTGGTGTTCAGCTTGTAAGAAAAAAACTAATTAAATTATAAGTTCGGTTTCACAGATTTCTGCAGACAATTAATTAATCGACCGTATCACTTTTTGCCGTTCCTGTTTCCTGTTTCTCTCCTATGGGTAGTAAAGCTCTGACTGTTTAAAATAAAGATATTTGAATTCCCATGATCACCTAACAACAGCAGCTTGAAATTCACAATTTCATGTCCTCCCATACCCAAACTCCGTGAATAACTGAGAGGTTTGGTGGATCAATGAGCGCATTTGAATCTTTTAAGTGGAATTTATATCTGAAAAGCGGGAATTCTTCTCTGTCCTCCCAATTCTCACTATTTCTGATACGATTCTCTGCCTCTGAGTCTCTGCACCCACAAGAGGGACGGCGACTCTGATGGAAATGCCGTCAGGATGTTCAAAGGTCCAGCCTAAGCCACTGCAGTTCTCAGATTCCAATTTCATCCAGCAAAATGTGAAAATAGGAACGAAAAAAATCGATCCTGACACCAGGACCTGCTGGGACCTGCGGGTGGGAAGCTACAGAGGGAACGAGTTCGGCGTGTCCCAGTCCGCGATCCCATAAAAGGGTCACGGCTCCTGAATGCGTCACAGCCACGGATTTTAGTGGGAATAATTGAGAGTTTGGCATGAGATAAAGCCTCAGGTCCCCTGGTGCCCCGTTGTGGGTCTGGAGTTCGCAGAGAGGAGGTTTGAGAGGTCACTGGGGCCCCATGGAGCCGGGCTGCACCTTCCCAAAAGCTCCAGCAGGAGGAAAACAGAGTGGATGGAGGGATTTAAAAAATGTTAGTGGTGAGCTTGGAAAAGCTGGGTTAGTGGTTGGACTCAAGGATCTTAAAGGGCTTTTCCACCCTAAAGGATTCTCTGATGTGTTGGTCAACATCAGGACACGCTTTATTTTTCCTCATCATTACCGCATCACCTCAAAACGAAAAAATATTCCATTTTTCCTTGATTTTTTCTATTTCCCATCAGATTTGACCTCTTTGGCTTTTTTGTTTCATGAAGGAAATACAACTCTGGGTATAAGAGATGACCCTGGAAGAGTCTGTGCTTATTTTGTTACCGCTGGGGCACCTCACTCCGACCTCCGCCAAAGGGTCACGCCCAGATCCCACTGGGGAAAGAGGAACGAACTTCTCTGGCTGGGTGACTTTTCAGCAGAAGGCCCCTTCGTCCTGTGGACGTGCCAGTGTTGTGCAGGCATGAAAATCTCATCATCAACATCTGGCGAATTCCTCGGGAAGACGCGAGGAGCGGATAATCCATCACGGGGCCATCTGCTTGAGCAGCGGCCCTGCCAGAACAGGTGGCTCCCCGCCGGAACACACCGGACTCCCTCAGGGCTTGCTCTGTGTTTATGTATTAAGGACATAACGTTAAGTGAAAGGTAAGATGGAGTGAAAAAATATGATGCCTGACAAGGATTTTGAGGGTACGAGTCAAAATATTGAGGCCATTTTGATCCCAAACCTTATCCACGTAGAACTATTGGGAAATATTTTATTCTAAAGGAGTTAGAATTATATTTCGTTGGTTTTATAACAGATTCTGCTCGTGATTATATTGCTCTGTGCAGATCCCTGATGGTTCATGCACCCCATAAACTTCTCTTTCCTTCCTCCCACTTCTGTTTGCACAACGGAATTGGTACAAGTGAAACAATACCAATGTTTCCAATCCCTTTTCCTCTCTCATGTCAGAGAATTTTAACTCCAAAAATGATCCATAAGTGTATTTTCCCTCAGCAGGAGTTACAGGACGCGAAACAGGAAAGGAAAACTTCAGTGCAGTGCTGGAGGGCCCGGCAGAGCCCGCGGACCTCGGCTGGGGAGAGGGTTTTCGGCGGCTGCAGGAACGTTCTGATTCTCCGCTCATTTTCTCCCTTTGCCTGGAGGCAGAGTCAGTACCAAATGCAGGAAGAGAGCCCAGGGCCTGAAAGAGTTTCTGTTTAAGTTGTCAGACCAAGGAGCCTGGGAAATGGAGAGACGTGCCCAAGATCATAAGAAAGACTGGACCCAGCACTTCATGACACCCCCCTCCTCTTCTGTTTAAATACCCCACTTTTATAGCTGCAGTTCTCTAGGTTTTCTCTCAATACACCACTAAAAAATACGGATTTTTTGATGGCAATCTTGACTAAAAGCAGCATTTCCATCCATTTCCCACAGTAAACAGAAGTCAGCCCTTGGGATTCAGAGGTGGCATTTTCCAGGAGCCACCACAGGCAGCAACCACAGGATGTTACCCAGAATATTCCTGAGCTGGCAGCCATCCCCCGGGGTGGGAAAACCACCTGGGATCAGCCCAGCCAGGAGCTGCCAGTGCCTCTTGCTGGAGCCCCCAGCACAGCTGTGAACGTTGTGTGTGCAACAACCAATCCCAGGGAAGGCTGGGGCGAGGATTCGGTCTGGGAACGGATTCGGGAGGCGCAGATGGAGCTCATGGCACAAACCCCTGGGCCTGCATTTCTGCCAAAGCAACAACTCCCTCACGCTGGAGCAAACCCACGGGTGGGTGCAACTGGGCTGCACAGGGATCTCCTTCCCACTCTCTCCCGCGGGAACACCGCTCCCACAAAACAGAACCACAGCACCACCAAGGCTGGCAGAGACCCTCAGTCCATTTCCCAGTGCCCCTGGAGGAACAAGGCACGGTGTTGAGGACTTGCTCAGTCAAAGCATTGAGGTGATTTTATTTTAATTTTCGTGTTTACGCAAAAAAAAGAGAAAAAGAGTAAATCCCATCGCCAGCTGCTGAGAACGTCGGAGGTTTTGAATGCCACATGCAGAAATGGAAGTGCCTGTGGGGTTTTCTCTCTGATTGAGCCCATTTGTACCTGGATCACAAATGAGCTGCCCTCCAAGCTGCAAGGGCATTTACCAGTGTTTAGGATTTAACATTGGAAAGGGAAAAGCAATTTGCTCACCCTCCTATGCTGCCTTTCCTCTCCTCCCCTTCCTTTAACTCCCCCTCCCCAAATTTTAGTCGCTATTCACGTTGCCAAAAAACCCGCAGTGATGTCCTTACATGCAGAGCGAAAAGTAATTCCTCCAGTAAATGTTAACAGCAGCCGTAAAACAGCAAAATGAAATAACACCGAGAAAAGCAATCAATAAAAATCTGTACAAAAATTAAATATTGGTGCATGAAATAGAACAAGGGCCCGAATCGGAGTGTTTTATAGAGAAACCTGGAAGCTGTTCCAGAGAAGATGGGCAAGGAGCAAAATTTATCAAATGTTGCTGGGATAATTAAAGCAGAACTGACAGGAAACAAGATGTTTGACCAAAGGGAATGTAAGGGAATGGATCCAGCTCTTTCTGTGCTTCCCAAATCATTGTCCTTCGGGGCTTAGGTGATCCCAAAGTGGCACCATGCAAATGATTTTCAGCTGCTGGTGAGACAGGGCTTTCCAGGGTGGGTGCTTGGGCAGGGGGAATTTAGTTTGTGCTGGTGCATGGACAATTGGAATTCAGTCTCTGGGATCAGCACAGAGGTCCTCCAGAGCGGGAGAAAAAACCCCAAATAAATAAAAATTACAAATAAATAAAAATTACAAATAAATAAAAAGAAGGCAGAAGCCCTGCAGTGCTCACACCACCAGAACCTTTGGCTTGGGAAGCTGTGCTGGGTCACTCCATGGCTGGATTCCTGCAAAGATCAGCTCCGAGCAGCCTCAATGGGGAAAAACCTTTCCATTTATGAGAAGTGAGCAGGAAGGTGGGAGCCACCCAGGGAAACGCACGGAGTCACGTTTGTCAGCACGGACAGGGTGTCCCCGCAGGAGTGACAGGCGGGAGGACCTGACAGATCTGTGTGGAAATGTTTGTGGAAAGCCCTGAGGAACAGAGAGAGGTGTTTGCCTGGGGCAGAGCCAGCCAGAAATGGGGTTGGGAGTTTTTGGCAGGAGCTGGAAGCTCAGCAGCAGCGAAAACAAGAGGTGGGACGAGGGCAAACCCTGGGGATGAGTCTTTCCAAAGGCAGGGAAGGGCCCTGGCACCATCAGGGTACTGAAAACCCGTCCTAACCCAGATATCAGCGTTGTGTCCCTTTGACACCATGCCTGGAGAGCTTCTCCAGGGGCAGCTGCTGGATCACGTCACTCAGAGCCCGGGAGGGAGCTATTCATGGCTTTAATGTGATCCCCGGGATCCTGACAATGCCTGCTGCCCTCAGGCCGGCCTTAATCAAGATATTGATATGCTTAAACCATTCAGCAAAGGCTCAAAATGCTCTTAATTCACAGGAAAAGTCACTCAAAATGCTCTTAATTCACAGGAAAATTCACTCAAAATGCTCTTAATTCACAGGAAAACTATGAAACTTCAAACCAGAGCACCCACAGATCCAGCGCATGCTGCAAGAATTCCAAATTTCCATTCACCACCTATTCCAGGGCCAATGGCTGAGAGTTACAACCAGCTTTTCAAAAATGTAACCAAAAAATAGCGCCGCTCATTTCCCTGGCAGGCTGCTCGCATCCCTTTAATTTAGGAAGCAAACTGCGCTACGACAACCACAGACATGTAAATGAGGCAAAAAAACCGGTGCCTGTTTTGTGGCTTTCCAAATTTAAGCTGACCTAAATAATTTAATACAAAATTTACAGCAACGAGAGCACAATTTGGTGGACAAATATGGGAACACAGCGAATTTGTACTACAGGATTTTTACTCCTCTGGGTAAGAGATGATTCACCATCTGTGCCTACTGCAAGTGCTGGTGCAGCTTCCACTTTGGGGCCAAACACAGATCTGCTCCGTGATCCCTCAGTTTAGCACGGAAAAATGGAGAATTTTCTTTCATCCCAGCAGGAAAAGTGGGATTATTCTTTGAGTGGGTGTTTGAGAGTGATTTGCCAAGAGTTTGCGCTCTGTACACCTGGAAGGGGCTCACACGCAGGTGGGGTGGGTCTCAGGTGAGAAGTGACAGGAGCAGAGGAAACGGCCTCAAGTGGCCCCACAGGAGGTTTGAGGGGACACCAGGGAAGATTTCTCCACTGAAAGGATGAAAAGCAATGGAATCACCCCTGGAAATGTTCAGAAAATGTGTGGCTGAGGCCCCTGGGGAGGTTTCAGTGGATCCCAGGGAAAATTTCTCCCCTAAAAGGGTGAAAGGCAACGGAATCACCCCTGGGAATGTTCAGAAAATGTGTGGCTGAGGCCCCTGGGGACGTGGTTTGGGCAGTGCTGGGGAATGGTTGGGCTCGAGGATCTTGGAGGGCTTCTCCAACCTTAACGATTCCCTGACAGGAAGATGTCCCTGGCAGGATATTAAATTATTGCTGACCAATCCTTTCTGTGAACATGAAAATACAGAATAACTCTGGCAAACCAGGGGAAGGAGAGCAGAGTTTTAACCCTGTCAGTGCTGCCCCAAATAGAAAGAAAGCAGAAGCACCCCCGGCAGCCGGGGCTGGTGGAGATGCCAGCTCAGCCCAGCTGATCTGAGCCTCTCCAGCCCCTCAGCAGCCCTGGCTGTGCTCCCGAGCAAAGCACAAATCAGCGTCTGAACTGAGGGGTGATAATTGCAGAGTGATCAAAGTCCGTCAGGAGCGAAAATCTGACACCCCTGTGCTCACCAAAGGTTTTGAGAGAGCTGAGAAATCTCCTGGTTTCTCCAGGATGTGTGGGAAGCTGGCACAGCTCTCCTCTCAGGGGGGTGGTTCCTGTCCGTGGTTGGCTCTGGCACCACTCAGCATCCTCCCCGTGGCTGCTCCCGAGGGATCCAGGAGCTGCATCACCTCCCAGGATGCAGGGAGAGGTTGGGAACAGCAGCATTTGGTCTTTGATCATTTTGTCCTCTAATTCAGCACTCAAGGAAAATACAATTCTTCCTTTTTTCTTTTCTTTTTTTTTTTTTTCCCTTGCATTCTACACTTTTCCAAAGCGCTTTGTAGAATTTTTCAGAAATATCCTCACCGGTCTTCAGAGTATTTTGTCCTATTTATGTAACGACGTGTTTCCTCTCTAAGAAACCACAGCAGAATAATGAGTATTTTCACGAATTTCAGCAGAATTCATACACCTTGGATCACAATAAAATAAATGAAACTCAAGAGCAAGCTCAGGAGTCAGTTTAAGTGCATGAATCACACGTCCATGTGGGCTCCAGTGCTTCCTTGGGAATGATTCTGAGCCATTCCTCAGCCCTGGACGGGGCTAAAGGACACAGAGCAAGCAGAGACCCCTCAGCATTCCCAGTGGAGACAATCCTACAGGAATAATCATAAAAATAAAGAGCTTTTTGCCCCAAAGCACTCCAGCCCTTCAGCGCCTCCTCAGGAGCACCTGGAAATCCCTTTGCTCTCAGCTCCAAAGCACAGAGGTGAAAACAAAAGTTCTTTGTTGGGTTGAGCAATTCCTGGTTTAGATGAAAAACCCAGACAGGTTTTGGACTCCCAGTCCCTGGAAGTGTCCAAGGCCAGGCTGGACAGGGCTCAGAGCCACCTGGGACAGTGAAAAGTGTCCCTGCCCATGGCACTGGATGAATTTGAAACCCAAACCGTTCTACAATTCCATTATTCCATGGAAAATCCATGCCCAGTGTCAGGAGCAGCCCCAGCACTGGACTGGCAGCCCCTCTCCAGCCCCAGTCAGTGGCTCTGGTCCCAGCCTGGGTGATCAGAAAATGAACTGAATTTGTTCATTTGTGAGAGATTTTGTTCAGCACCCACAGCTGCGTTGCTGGCAGTGGCACAGCCTGCGCTCCACGACCAAGCACAACAGAAAATGTAATTAATTTCATTGGCAATTCTGTCTGAGCACGTTTGCCACCCGCTTCATTTCACTGCCACCCCAGAAGTCACACTCTGACCAGCGTCACTTACCCTGAAGACACACTAGAAAGAGAATAAATATTATTATTGGTGTCTGAATATTCACTCTATGTAAATGCCTTACATACTTTGCTTGGTTTGGTCATAATAGAAAAAACAAGGCAAACTTCCATTTTTTTTCTGCTTATATTTGCCTTTTATCCTCTGTTCTTTTCTTTTTTTTAAATTTTGCATAGTGTGTATTGCAAGATTTTATTTTTTCCAGTTATATCCCTCCACTTGTTATCTTGGAAGCAAAATTCAGCCCCTTGAGGTTTCAGAATCGGGGATGTTGGGAAGGACCTGTTGTTTTCTCTTTTTTGCATGTGCCCTTGCAGTCTGCTCTTTCCTATTTATTCCCAAAACCTCGGGTAGAACGGAATCTCACAAATGAATTAATGCAAAAGGGCTTCAGCGAGCCGGGTGCTGGGGAAGGGAAGGAAATTCCTGAGCACATCCCGATGCTTTGGAATAACCAGGAACCACCAGGTTGTGCTGTTGCCCTTAAGCAATCACATCCCCGCAGAGCTGCGCTCGGCTCCTGGCTGCCGTTTGTCCGGGAAGACCCTGAAATCCTGGAAAACCACGTCCCTCAGACTCATTTTTTCCTCGTGATTCTACAGCTTCAGGGTTTTTCCCCCGGGTTCTGGCTCGCGTTGAAAGCCACCGGCAGTGTTTGCTGGCCATGAAATTAGGGGAGGAAAAAGAATAAAAATAAAG
>VYZT01058673.1:41492-54500 GCA_013400735.1 Pomatostomus ruficeps | reverse complement strand
AACTTCTCTGACCTTGATCTGCAGTTTCAGGAAAATAAAAAATAATCTTCTGTCACTGAGCTGCACTGTATATGTTTGTATGATAGAGATGAATTTTCCAGAGGTTAGGAAAGAGAAATATTGCCCTCCATTTTGTATTTAATTTATTATCTTCTCTTTCTGATTTGAGTAAGGACAGTCAGGAGAAGTCTGTTAATGATAAGGTTTTCAAATCAAACTCAGATTGAACCCTTTTAAAAGTAAGGTGTTTCCTTTGGTTTGCACAAATGAGCCGTTCTTGCAGTGGTTTCTCTGAGCTCAAGTTATGCATCCATTTATTTGCATTTTGGCTAGTGAACAATTTCTTTTTTATCACAGCATTATATTGTACTTTGCACACAGAAAAAACCCAACAACTTAAGAACATAAAAAAAATCCCAAACCCAGCTGAGTTGCAGAGATTTCTTCTACCATGCAATGAACTCTTCTGTTTTAAAGATAATTTGTGATAATTGCCCTCCAGTCTTTCTTGAATAAGGTTCACTAAGGTCTAGCAGACTTCATTACAATATTAGTTACTTCCTTAATATTGTGTATTTTGAACCAAAAAATTGGCTCCTAGTGTAATAGAAATATTAGCAAGTTACAACTCGTATCTTCAGACTTATTATTACTGTACCATATTATAATATTTTTTCTCAGAAATTCATCACTTTTCTTCTCTCCACTGATATTTCAGGATATTCACAAGATTAAAAAAAAAACCAAAAGCATAAAACATTCTGTACAGATTCAGAAAAATATATCTTAGTCTTCTATTAAATTGAAGGCTATTTTAGTGGCTTTAATTTCTGTCTCTCCACTACTGTTTAGTGGTCTATTATTTAACTTATTACTTGTATTATGCAACTATTAAATGTGCAGGTATAGTTCATGAACGTTTGTTTTTGTATATGTGTTTTCCTTTGTGCGTTTTCTCCTTATGCAGATGCCAGTCCAGCAGATAGAATACACCCCCCTGCACATGCAATTTTGATTTATTTGATTACTTTTCCTAGCCTCCAGTTATTCACATTCCAAGCACCTATTAGCTTTCCTTGGCTGAGGATATTAAGAAACAAATATGTTTGCATATGATTAGTCTTTCCAAACATAGAATCCATCATAAAACAATATAAAAGGGCTTTTTTTTTTCTGTGATGGAAGAGACACTGATTCTGCTCAAAGATTTTAGAATGGAAATTCTTTTCAATTAAAATAGAAGCCAGACAAAATAATTCAACTAGTCTTCATCTTTTTGCTTAGCCCTTAATGTATTCCTCCTGTATTTGTATGATAAAGACCATTTATTGAGCATCAGTACCCAAATTATACCAGTTTTGATGCTGGATCCGAAGACTGTCATCTAGTAAGTAACAAACAAAGAGTATCTGTGAGCAGCTGACCAATAAATTGGACTTCATCACAAATTCAATACCATCCAGCAAAGCATTGGGATGTTGCTGGCTTCAATTTATGGAAAAGGATTTTCACAGACAGTGTGCCAATCATCCAAAAGGAAGGCTGAAAATAGCTGTTAAATTGGCATATTAATGATCACAGGAGACCAATGTAAATGTCATGAACTATTGGGAAAGAATAAACTGAGCACTACTACGAGTCCTCATGTGTTCCCAGTGTGCACAGATAAAAATTTTATCACAACAAACAGCATGGTAGTTTGCATGAATTATTAAATCATATGCATACAAGAGGGTTTGTAATTAAACAGAAAGACTTACTGAGGATTATTGTAACTGACAATGTCTATAGCCTGCAAAGTCCAGCTATAAGTCAAGGACTAGCATGTATGATGGCTTTTAATTTGTACGACAATTTGTGAGTTATTAATTTATAACTTTTAGATGTTGCCAAAGAGGAGAAGAATGTACAATTAGTCTTTCAGTATGCGTATGTCAAACATTAATAAAAATATTAAGTGTATAGCATTATTTATATGCAATCACTTTATCTATCATAATGATAATAACTCCATTATAATAAGCTATTTAATGCAGAAATTTAGTTTAAATTGACAATGTTGTCCTTTATGCATTATTATGTATGAGCCCTTCTAATATGTCTTCTGTTTTACATTTTTAGCAACAGAATCACATGCTTGACTCTCTCAAGGGCTTATTTCGTATTTCAGTGATGAACAATTCAGCCTTAAGGTACTTAATTCAGATTATAAGGCCTGTGACATTTAGAATAATACTGGAGGTTCCTTTTCACCCCATTATGTACACAAAGTCTTGCAGTGTGCTAATGTGTGCAGAAGGTCAGTAGCCCTCCTTTCTTATTGCCCTCCATCCATAAGGAAAATAACAAATGCAGTTTGTAGAAACAAGTAAAAGTTTTTAATTATGCTTTACTTTCATAACCTGAAGTACAGGGAGACATGAAATAGCTTTATATTAACTGTCTTCTTCCCATCTTATTTTACCTACTATAACTGGTTAAGTTGCATTATTCTTCTCTCTGGTTTGGAACAATGCTGAAGATGTTAAATAGCTGACTGTCATTACTTCATTGAAAAAAAGGAAGTACACAGTCTCTGGGGTGCAAACACTAAAGACCCTTGTGCTGAGAGTCTTGTCACGAAACTCTCAAAGGGGAGTAAGTTTTTCATCCCTTTCTGAAATGTCTAAACCTCAGTACTTATGCTTTAAAGTACGACTTCAGTGTTCTGGTTGGATGCTAGTCCAAGGTAGTCAGCTCTGCAGCATATGTGGCACATGAAGAATTTAATATTTCTAGTTTGAGGTAGCTTTGAGATAAGCACATAGGAAGATTCCAGCAAGTTCTCCACTTGTGTCTATCTCTATATAAAAACTTTGTTGGTTGTTTTTTTTTTTTCCTTGAAGAGTACTGACACTCATTTTATACATATTCTGCATTAAATTGACTTGAGAAGTTGCTCAACAATTATTCATTTAATATATCACTTGAAGAAGGAGATGATCATCCACACATTCCAGGAACCTCCTGCATCGCTTATGTCCTCCTGTCTGGTGCCTATAACAAATATCAGGTGGTTGAAGTTCCCTATAAGGACCTGGACTGGTTAATCCGAGGTCTCTCCTATCTGTCTGTAGAGAGCCTCATCCATTTAGTCTTCCTGATCCTGTGTACTCTGGTAGACTTCTGCTGTAATGTCACCTGTCCCTGCCCTCCCTTTGATCCTGACCCACAAATTCTCAGTTCACACCTCACCCATCCCCAGGCAGAGGTCCATGATGCCATTTGCTCATTGACATAGTGGGCAGCACTCCCTCCTTCTCTTCCCTGATTGTCTAAGGAAATTTTACCTCTAGCTCTGCTACTTACAGATGCTGTGAAGAAATTACATTTTGTCTGTCTGTACACTAACTTCTCATTTTTTTCCCCTGCTCTGTGTTATCTGTTTAGTTCAGATTTAACTCTGAACTGCCTTTTGTTATTAGATTATGAGGAGCCTAGCATAAGAAAACCTTAGCTTTTTGGGCATCTGAAGTGCATTGGAATTCAATAACAACAAATTTCCTCTCCTGTTCACAACCCCAAAACTTGGATATGATGCTTTATTTAAAAGATAATATGAATAAAGTAAAATAATTTTTCTATTTGACAAAATGCCTCACTTCTGCAATGAGCAAAGGTGATTACTTTTCATTTTTCAGTATTGCATTGAACTATGTGTGACATTTTTTTATTTTTTATTTTCTTTTGTATATTTATGCTACAAAACATAACTAGAGGCTATACCTGAAGTCAAGAACAATTATTTATTTTAGTAATGATTTATTTAAGTGCAGCAGCTTTTAAACTGTAATACTTCTGAGGAATAAAACAACTCAACACCCATTTATATTTTCCCTTTAAAATAGAGGTACTTCAGACCTATATATTTTGCAATGTTAAAGGGTTAATTGTGCTACTGCAATCAAATAAAGTATAATAGAACAACTGTAGAAGAAATCTTTACCTGCCTGAGTTTGTAGGATTTTTTAAAGCAAACAATTTATGCTCTTGAATAAAACATCTGTCCCACACAGGCAAGAAAAATCTATATGGAAGTCAAAAGATAAATGTTAGATGTGTAAGGAAAGTGATGCTTAGTTATACAGGCCAACATTTAAAAATATTATTGTGAGCTTTCTTATGTGTTTTAACGTAAACATTTTCCCACCAATCTAATTTTATAGGAAAATCAGCTTTGTTTTCATTGTTTACTCACTTATTTGGAATATGACACTAATGTAACTCATCAAAAAAGCTTTTTGATTAGTGTCCTTATGCTTCTCTAAGCAACATCCACTAGTATCCAAAACGGATATTCACTAAAATGAAAATTAATATCCTATAACTGAAAACTTATTTCATGCAAGTATTCAAATATAACACAGTCTTTAAAAAAACGGTCTTCACAGAAATCTTGCACAATAAGTACTCCCTTCTTTGGGCACTTGTTCTTCATTACTTTACAGTGCAAGTATTTTCGTGGTCATTTCCATGCTTCAGCACCCACATATGTGTTAACATAGGAGGATAAATATCTGTGACACTTCAGGGAGTCCTGGAACTTGGGTATGGAGTGTTTTTTTCTTTCAATGAATGGAACAAAGTTCTTCAATATGAAACACTCAAACCATCCAACTAATCCTGATTGCAAGTTGGATTATGTAGCTAATTAGTTAGAGAACAGGTATTTAGGATTTTTCACTGCAGAGCCTCTCACGAGATGTATGGCTTCGTGTTGCACTTCAGACCTCTAGGTCTTCATCTCAAATGATGGACTACATTTTTACCTACCTGGATACTTAACCACATCAGACTTGCCAAACATTTTCATGGCATTGTTCTCACAGTATCCTCTATATTTCCCCTCTAGTTTAGTCCTACATTTGACAACTTTTGGTAAGCTTTTTCTGTGCACAGAAGTACTCTTCCTACCTCTGACATCACTGATAAAAGACAAGTCTAGGAAAGCAGTGGAATTTCTAAGAAAAGGCAGTACCAGTCTCACAGTTTAAACCTCACCATTCTCTTGTGTGGTAGATATATATCATAGAATATAGTCCCTCTCTGTTCTGTTGCTGAGTCTGGAATGTCAATGATCATCAGAGGGGAATTTTTGCTTGGTGTTGTCCATCATTATCAGCAGGTCTGTGTCTCACAAATTGCATTCATTAAGCTTTGAATGTGTTGGTGGTATAAGAAGAACTTATGAAGCTATATTCAGAGAGTTACAAAAATTATAATACAGGCAAATCAGCAAAAGGACAAGAAACCACAGGTAAAATCCTGCTCTTGCTTCTTCCCTCTTTAAAAGGATTTTTGGAGAAATGGATGGACTGCAAGTGTCCCACCTAAAAGCTTTTCTTAACAAACACATTACCAAGACATTTTTTTACAAGATAGCAATGAATGCATGTCCCAGTTTTATTTCACTACTTCATGAATTAAAGTAATCACAAAGGATAATTATTTTAAGGAAAGCAAAAAAAAAAAAAAGTGACCTTTCCTCCTTCCATTATCTTGGCCACTAACTAGGCATTTATCAGCATGAAATTTAGCATTCATAACTGTGTTATGTCCTGAAATAAAATTTTTAATCAGTACTAATAGATTTCTCATGCTGAAGCAGAACTTTTTCAGGTAGGAGTTCATACTTGTTTATAGTTTGGAAATAAGATCTCTTTTTCTTGTTGTTCTCACTTTTTTTCTCTGCTACAAGCAATTGGCATGACAGGTCTCAACCTGATGAACAGGAAAACATGGACAGGCATACCCAATTAACAAGTGTGTTTATTGCACTTCATTGTACTAAACTGAGATCAGGAATAAAAGTCTTAATTTCTCATTCTGACCAAGAGATGTATTTAATAGTGAGACAAGGAGGTAGAAAGAGGTTTTTTTCAGTTTAGAATTCTTATTCACACTTCTACTGTGGACACTAAGTTCTGAGGCAGATTCTGTGTCACTGCACAACTTTAACCGTACTTTCAATCATCTTTAGCCTCCAACCAGGTTGGTCTCTTTCATTGATGAATCCCAAAGTATGGAATATATTGCAGACAAATTCTCTCCCTCCTGACCCTCACTTCCCAGGCAGAGCATTGATAATTTGATAAAAGGCTGATTCATCACATCTCCATGATAGCAATGTGAAGAGATAAGGAAGAAAAAGTACAGTAGCAAGTAAAAAAAAAAAAAAGAGAAAAAATACCAAACAAACAAATAAACAAACTCTCGTGGTTTTGATCCTAGCTAAGTGCCAGGCACCTACGGCAGCCACTCACTCGTTCCTTCCCCTGCTACAGCTGGGCAGATGAGGGAAGGAGAGGGGAAAAAAACCGAGGGAATTAACTCAGAGGTCTATGAGTTGAGATAAGGAACTGGGAGAAAACGCTCCAAGCACAAACCAGGCTCAGCTTAAAAGTTGCAAAAGTGAAAATTTATTACTACCTGAGTTAGAAGGAGGATGGATATGAGAAATAAACTAAACCTTTAAAAGACACTCTTCTTTCCACTCCCCACCCCTCCCTCCCTCTCACCCACAGTGCAAGGGGGGCAGGGTGTGGGGGTCCAGGTCAGTCCGTTTCTAAGATCTTCTTCCCCTTCTTAGGGAGAGGAGTTTTTTCCTCTGCTTTTGCCGTGGGGNGGCTGCTGCGGCTTCCGACATCTCCCACTCCAATATTGGCACCTCACCCACGGACTGCAAGTGGCTCTGCATCCCTCACAGACCCCCAAGGACTGCAGGGGGAACACCCCGCCTCACCATGGGCTCACCACGGCCTGCAGAGGAATCTCAGCTCCAGCACCTGGAGCACTTCCTCCCCTTCCTTCTCCACTGACCTTGGTGTCTCCATGTTGTTTTCCCTCACATGTTCTCACATCCTCCTCCTTCTCTAACTAAAAGCAGCTGCGTGTACATTTGTTTTGATTTTTCCTTAAATATGTCATCACAGAGGTGTAACTAACCTTTCTAATTGGCCCAAACATGGCCAGTGACATGTCCATCATCTTCAGAGCCATCAGAGATTGGCTCTGCTGGAAATGGTGAAGAACTCCAGAAACTTCTCACAGAAGCCATCTTTATGGCTCCCTCCCCTCTACTAAAACCACAACACAAACAAAAACCCCAAACCTACAACCCATCAAGAATGAAAAGTGAAGGTAACCATATCCAGAGATCCATACCTGCCACCCGTCTGTGAGATGTAATAGATAATAGCCTTCTAGCAGATTTTCAGCTCATGTAAAGAACTAGGAGACTTGATGTAACTAAGCAGCTTAGGTAAACTGGGCTGACGTTCCATGTTTCTGACACAATCATTATGTGTATAGTGAATAGTATTTCTATATAAAGGGGGAAAAAAAGGACAGCACCTCAGAGAGAGCTAGGGAAGTTTTCTAGGGCATCTGCAGGAACAGCAAGACCAACTACTTTGTGTGATCAACTACTATCTCCTGGTTAGGTTTACTCCCTCAGAAGTAAATAAAACAGTAGAAAACTACTGACTGTCACAAGACTTTGGAGAGATGGTAAACTATTCTGAGCAACAGCTTTCAGAAAAGTTGTGCATGAAATCAAAAGAGAAGTCAGACCCACAGACCTGTAGACCCCTAGGACCATGGTGTTTTCCCACCTAAATGGTTCTATGATTTGTAATGGAGAAAACAACACCACACAAGAGGGAAAGATCATAACATTGTGAATGTGGGCATGTCCATGAAGCTTTTCAAAATGTTGTTGATGGAGAGAACAGCCTTACACTACAAAATGAGTTCCTTACCAACATCACAGCTCTTCCTCTCTTTCCTGCCTTGAGTCATCATAGGGGCTGGGGAGAAGCTGTCTTTCCCATCAATCCATTATAAGATACCCTGAGGCGGCTTTCTTAGGTCAAATAAAATCAGGATTCCTCTTTTTCAAACATCTATAGTTCAATCCTGTGTCCTATACACTTTTAAAATGTAATATTTTTTTTGTCAGATGAAAGAAATATGATCAGGCCTCTTCTTCCTATCTCTTGATTTCCTTTAATTCAAAAGGCAAGATTTCAATGTCACGAAAGGTATTCATCCTTTGACACAGCTTGGAAAGGCTCCTGTGTGCACTGCCTGCAGGCTAAACTCAACTCAAGTAAAGGGATTTCTTCATAGCCTAAACCTAAAAAGGTAGATGATGGGAGAAGGTGATAGTTAGACACTTACCTTGTAGTAATTAAATCCTACTTATTTGTGTGGGTGATAAATTATAGAGCTCAGAATAACTTTTATCTAGAAAACTGTGTAACCACCAGGATGCAGATCCTATGTGAATTTTGGAGGTGAGGTAATTATATCTTGGGATGTAGTTTTCCCATCTTTCATACACAGATGCTTTAGGAAACCATTACTATTAACTGTAGGTAAAATAACCAGGTGATGATGTGGCATAATTGTAGAACAGAAGGGGTGGGCAGTGCTCAAGTAGGAGACTTAACAGCTGTCTGGAGTCTGACTGTAAGAAATTTTGATGATAAAAAGACAGTCTGTGTTTGTACAGATTCCTATGCAGTGTTATGGGATGTACTGAGTGGCTCCCTTTCTGGGAACAAAACCAAGGAAGGTAAGTAGGGTACTGGTATGGCAAAAAGTGAAGAGGGGAGAAATCCTGAAAATTACAATGTCCATAGCCGTATCAGTTGGATGGGGAACAGCCCAGCAGAAAGGGGACCACCCAGCCCAACTCTTAAATAACTAAATAGACTCCTTCACTTGGTTGGCTGTCTTAGCAGAGGAAAAAGAAATAGAACAAGAAAAGAAATGAAGTTATCTGTTGGAATGGCTCCATGTGAAACCTGGCAACTCTGGGATGAGGGACTTGTTAAGAGAGGGGGTAAGCAGAGGATGGCTGGTCACCCAAAGCGCACATGAAACACTTATCTCTACCTGGGGCCAATTCCACACCAGACTGGAGAAATATCCCCAGCAAGAACCCCCTCTCCATCTAAGGACAGGAAAAGGGTTATGGGAAACTTGGCAGGTTGACTATGTTGGTCCTTTTGAAAAATCAGTAGGAAAATACTATGTGTAGGAGTTGAAATAGTCTTAGGTCTGGTGCAGGCTGAAGCAGTGGCATGGGCCACAGGGGCAAGTACTCTGAAAGGGTTATGGTTTAGTTTCCTGCCTAAAGCAAAATCAATACTATCAGATAATGGAAGTCACTTCATAGCAGGTATAGTTTAAAAATGGGCAAAGACTGGAGGAATGCTGTAGGTGTTCCACACCCTCTACTAATCAACAAGTCAGTCAGATATTATAAAGACAAATGGTCACCCAAACCTGTTTTGGAGACCTTAGGATGCAGAGGGGCCTGACAGACTTTGGGAGAATATGACCAATGCCATTGACCAATGGGGAGTAAATGGATGTCCATGACTTGTGTCATTTTGACCTAAGTCACCTCTTACCTCTTCTGGCAACAAAGGGACTGACAATCCACAGAACTCTTTACATTTCCCAGGTTAGCCATGATTGGTAAGCTTGCCAACTATTGGAGAAACCCTACTGGTCTCTTAAAGACCTCCCTGAACATGTATGTATGGGTAGCTACAGATGCCCATGACAGAGAATATAAAATTAATATCAGAGTGATAGTTTCTTCTTTCTAAAACTGGTTCAAGTAGGATTGAGTTTTCCTCTTTCTTCTCTTACAGGTATTCCATGAGAAGGTGATGTGGCCTTGAGAAGATGAGGTAGCAACAGGACTAAGAGTTACACTGTTTTTTGTTGCCATATGTGTATTTGATTACTTGTGTTTTGTTTCAGTAGTTTTCAGTGTGTGTATATAAGTTTGTTGTAAGCATTGTTTTGGGCTGTTTGAGACTCCTCTCGGGCTGCCATTGTCCATGAAAAAGATTCCTCCCTTAATTTAGCTTGGGAGAACATACAGGGTTTTGTGTGAATATGGAAACAGAGAAACCAAGGTATTTGTACATCCCTTCTTACCTTCTCAGAGCAAAGTCTAAAATTCTTTGTAACGCCTCTTAATATTACACTTAATCTGAACAAGAACCAGAGAGTGAAGTGGCCATCCTTTTTTCCTCCCTACTATTTGGGGATTCCATGATAAGACATTTTATGAATGGAAAGCCCAACAGCTGATAGTGCAGGCATACGGTACAGAAATTAGACTGCCTGAAATGAATATGTCTTTAAAGCTAAATGACACTTGTTTTGTATATTATGATCAAACAGTCAAGGACATTCAGGGCTGGAGAGTCTGCAGTGCTTTACGCCCCAAAACAGACTTCATCTTACTTGCTGAGGAGGCTGGAATGCCTCAAGTTTTATTAGAGGGAATAAGATCTCCATATCAGGTAATTTTTGCATTCTACCTAAAGGGCACTATAACATTCCTCATGAGGATTTTCCTTTTGATTCCACCTTTAACTCCCTGGGGCAAACAGACTATCAGGAAGAAGAGTTTTCATTGAATGTCACTCTCCCATGGTGCATAACACTCCCCAATGGAACAGCTGGGTCAAACCCAATTTTGCTGTGACTATGGTCTACAGAAAGCCCACAGCTGAAACCTCTAAAACACACTGACATTCCCTCTTACCCCAGGCATTCTCATCTCTTGCATTGTAATAAAATAATTGACTGTAATAAGGGTTCCGGGGATCTCCTGAAACCTGATTGGTTAAAGGGATAAGGACGTTAATCAGGGGCATTACAGACATTAAATGAGCTTGATGATACTGTAGTAATCACAATAACGTTCTCTGCATTCATTGCTCTAATGCATTTTATGAATACACTACAGGAATTACAATTTAAATTTTGAATGCTATTTTCTCTTTAAAGATAACTAATTTAAAATAAGAAGGAAAAAAGTTCAGCATAAGTTATCTGTAACTGAAACTGTTTTCAAAGAATATTTCTTAATTCACAGACTTTTAAAGCTTATATAGAGCTGGTATTTAACATAATAGCTGTTTATCTTTAACAGTGTTTTTGGAGACCAGTCTTTGATTTTGTGATACAATAAAATCAAAGAAAATATGCCCATTAGACTAAAGTCTACGAGGGAATCCCTTCAAATACCATCTAAAATGGAATTAAAATTCTAATTGGTGTAGGTAAAGTGTGGGTGAAACACATTTTACTTTCAAAATTTAAACTTCTAATTTTGTAAAACACTAGATAAAACTAAAAAGGAATACCAAGTCTGAAAGTGTTATCTGTGGCTGTCTTGTCTGCTTGAGATACATAAGATAAATGCTTAGTTTTGCTTCATGATGTAAACAGAAGCATCTGTCAAAGAAAGGTTTTATGCTCACTTAAATGAAGGGTGTAATTTGGTTTAAAACGATCAGTTGTGACATATAAAAAAGCCACATATAAATCCAAATGTAACAATGACAATAAGAAGCATTAGAAAACCCCAAACAGCCAGAAAATTCTCTTCCCAAGAGAAAAATTGGAAACACTTATGGCCACCTTGGCAAAATTTTTCGGTGATTTCTATTTGCCTGGGAGAATAAGTTTAAATGTAAAGAAAGCATCTATTATTTCTCTCATCCATGTAACCCCTATCCTGTGAATAAGAAACAAGAGCAACATTTAGATTCTTTGAAGCAGTCTTCATCTTTTAAAAACAAAACACGTGGAAGTGCTTCCTTAGAGCAGTTTCCTCATTTTAGCTCAGTGATTATCTTAAGAGCATGATTTTCATATCATACTTCAGTACCAGTGAAGTAAATTTTTGTGAAACACACTGAACTCTTAAAAGAAAAGTCCACAGAACCTATTTTTTGCCTTAGTAATACTGCAATTGAGTATTTTCTGACAAGAGAAATAAATCTCTCTTTTTGAGTCAGGATGTTATCCCTTTACACATATGTGAAGTATTTGGGGAAGGAGGCATGTAACATGTATTTTATTTATATATATATATTTGCACAACCCTGAAAAACCAGAATTCTGAATGGTTCCAGTACAGAAGTGCAATATAAATATATGCCCTCATTGTTTTAAGTAGCATAGATAGATATCATTTTCTGAAGATTAATTCTCAAAATATAAATCATCTTCGTAACATGTCTGCTGTCATTGAGACAGTAGGTGGTGGCTTTTATCTTCTTGAATTTTTTAAACACACGCTAAACAAAGTTGTCCTGGCAACATTCTGGCTGCTGTTTTAATGGTCAGTTTAACCTTTGTTGTCAGAAAGACAAAATACTACTTCTTTCCTGTATAATGCTCATAATATGGCTAGAACTTAAAAATCAGCTGAGCATTCAGAAGAAATCACTTTCTTTTTATTTATTTGCTCCGTTTGCATTGAAATTATCTATCTTAAAATTAATTCCAATTTAAGCACATTCTGGCCTTAAACAAGAAACGGAAAGAAGAGGATTTAATTAAATTACATTGAAAATTAATGAAACATAAGAAAGCGTAACTTAATTTGTGATCAGTTCAAAGTTCTTGGCTGAATATAGTAGACATATCATTTTAAATTTTAATAATTAATATTCTGACGTGTAAAAGAACACTAATTTCTATCCTTTTAATCCTACTTATTGCAGTATGTGAAGTGATCAATACTACAAATGCATCACTGCCACCCTGGAGTTAATATAACTGCTAATATTACTTTGGTACCATTCGTGGATAGATCTAAAACCAAAATAAAAATTTAATTTGATATTTTTTTAAATAGTTATAGAGACATATTTTCTCAATGTTATTTGTGATGTAAAGAACGCTATCTGGAATTCATGTTCTGTCTTTTATATGCATCATTTATTGGTTTATAGTTTTTATAAAAGTGAAAATCTGAATATTATTATTAATAATTTCGAACGTAATCTCTGTCAGAACAAGTTTTGCTTTTATTAGCCCAACAGAACACACAGAAAGAGAGAAAGATAGAAATGGAGAAAGGAGGAAAGAAAGGAGGAAGGAAGGAAAGAAAGAAAGAAAGAAAAAAAGAAAGAAAGAAAGAAA
>VYZT01058673.1:9092-40438 GCA_013400735.1 Pomatostomus ruficeps | reverse complement strand
AAAAAAAAAAGGGATCAAAAAGGAGATGTCCTGGCTGCTGGTAGCTTCTCTTGTCTGAGTTGAATGTTCCAAGCCTCCAGCTGCATTACTCAACATGTTAGAACCTGTGAGGCAATGTTATTTCAGAACACAGGATAAGATTCAACACACTAGAAACATATGACATGCGGTCTGGAAAAGGACTACCTCAGAAATATGATTTCCCACATTTTTATATGTCCCTTCAACCCACGGGAGAAAATCAGGTCCAAGGAACTCTTTAGTGATTACTTCATAACAAGCTTAGATTGGAAGCATAATTATGTATGCACTACTACCTCTCCTATCCAACTACTAAGGCTGCATTTTTAGTGACATATAATTAGTCACTTGTGATTTATCTTCATTCCCTTAGGATGCTTGTATCATCTCATGTCTTCACTTTTGATATTCACTGCAACAGTTCCATTATAAATGTTAGTGAACTAATGCCTTATGGGCAAAAATTACACCTACATCCTCGTACTAGAGTCACTGAATAGGTCAATCTACAAAAAAGCCCTAACAGTCTAGTTAGAGGATGGATATATGTTCATATTACATAGATAAAGTATTTTGTTAAATTTCCATTATTGGCATCTATTAGTTACTATTTCTATTATTAGAAATATCACTGGTATATCATCAAAACTGCATTACAATATTTCTCTTCATACAGATCAGACTTGAAACACATGAAGGTGAAATATCCTGAAAACACTGACCCCTCACAGCACAAACAGCCTGGCCCTTCTCCACATATTTACTCTTTCCTATGCCTGTTATTCAGCTACTTTCTTCAATTAATGTGAAAGCAGGTTGAAGACGTGTACATGGAGTGTCCCATGTTCATAGTCTGAAGAACTTGGAAAGCTACCTCATGCATAACTCCTTTCGGGGAAGTTCTCCAAAGATATTGTCTGCAAAGGCATGGAGTCTTGCCTGCACTACCAACTCCACCTTCACTCTGATGAGTGCTTCTGCTACGCAACTGTTTTGAGAAGTTAATAGGATAAATGATAAACATGTATTTTATTTTGTGTCCTCAACCACTGATGGCAAGTGAGGTTAGGAAGTTTAATAAGATTTCATCACAGAAAAAAAATATAATATTAAAGGAAAACTTAGGAACAATGACAGCCCAGGTAAGGATTGCTTTCCAGGAAGGACTTCCTCCATGCGATAAAACGGCATTTTGAAGGCCAGAAAAGGACGGCACTTTCTTCAGCACTTTCATGTACATGAAAAACATGTAGCCCAGGAGGTCCAGAAAAGAGAGATAAAGCCTTTTTGGCAGCCAACTTGCATCATCTGTAAAGTTATGGAGTTAAAATGACAATTCTGGTTTTGGTACTTATTTTGTAGCTTCTAAGAGCACTTTGTGTAATTTAGCGTACTCAAAAAAATTTTTTTTTACTAATACTTCAACAAATTTTTTTTAAAAAATCACAAAAATACCCCAAGAATAAAAAAGTACTTATATAACTTCATATTCTTTCTAAACAGGCAGCACAGGAAGATTACCAGAATTCATATCTCCATATTTATCCCTGCAGAAGGGCTAACATCTGGCAGGCTACATCATGGTGACTTTGCAGTGTTTTGTACCACTAATTGTCTCATGTTTCTTTTATTTTCTTTTCCTTTTCCCTTCACTGGACTTTCCTATGATTTTGCTAACCCAGAAGATGACTGCACAACTAAATGGAACAAATTTAATTTGCCAGATGATTCAATTGTGCAAAAGTCCAGCAAGAATGTGGATGAAGTTACAGACCAAGAACTCATTTTTCCTTGACCAAATTCTGCTTGAGAGGTTTCATCTTTTATATTAATGCACAAGAGCTTCTACTATTTTTTGAAATTTCTTTTATAAATCAATGTGAGGATGGTTGATTTTTCATTAGTTACATCTTGCCTAGGCAAGTAAAATTTATTTTATTTCATTATAAGAAATAACTGTGGGAGTTCATGTAACTGCTTGATGATATGCTTTACAAAAAGATAAAGTTTGCAATATGTTGTTGCAAGAGATTACCTCATTTTTTAAACCTGCCTTTTTTAGTGTTTATGTAAAGTATTCTGTTAGTCTTTTTTGAATTGGGTAACAAATATCTGATCTAGTGCATTTTCTCACTTTTTTTTCTTCAGGAAAACTGGAAATTCTGCAGGAAAAAAAGAAAATTCTTTATCTAAAACAATCTCTCCAGGCAAGTCATATGGGACAAATCAAAATCACAATATGCCTCAATAGTTTTAACAGAAATTATTATAATTTTTGCCACTTCTGGCATCCTACAATAAACACAATTTATAATTATGTACATGTATTTATTTTTCTCTGCTAAACAAGATGAAGCATTCCTATCAAGGCTTACCAACATTTTCATCAAAAGGATAAAGTGGTTTGAGTGACAATGTTTGTATTGATTTCCTCTTTCAATACTAGTCCAAAGGGTCTTATCATCAAGAATAACTTTTCTGTGGTTTTATTTATTTATTCATTTATTTATATTTTTATTATGTGTTCACTGTAGGATACTAGAATAAAAGTTACATTTTGTGGCTTGGAACATGAACATTAACTGAGTTGCAATGTACATATGGTAAGTATACACAGACATTCTGGTGCATCTATACACTGAGAACACAAAAAACCACTGTGTTTTCTTTCAGCTAGTTCAATTTTTCACTTTTGTAATTCTCCTAACTAACATTTTCACAAGACATTAAAATTTGGAGAAACAATTAAGAAATATATGCAACCAAAATTTTACTTTTAAACAAAGGATTAAGGATTAGTTTTATCAGTAAATCAGCAATATGGTACACCATACTCTACCGGTCCATATTGTCTTCAAATAATTTTGGTTAGTTAGGGAATGACCATTTACATCTGTACAAATACTCAGAATGCAGAAAGTTATATATGGAAGTAATCTGGTAATTCACTTTACAATTGTATATAAAGTCTTTGATTTTTATTACTGTGATGCTAAAGATTTTGGTTTTTCTTTTTTGTTTTCTTTTTCCCTACAGCCTGTCTTTGGAAAAGATAAGCAATTCATTGCTTTCTTGGGTTTATATGTCAAGGTGATGATAGCAGGGAGCTGCAGGGATGGCCTCTGTGACAGACACCAAAGCCAAAGAACAAGGAAGAGGTGCTCTAGATGCCTGTAGCCCATGGAGAAATTTGTGGTGGGGCAGGCTGTCCCTTTGCAGCTTATGGTGAAACACTTTTGAGCAGGAAGTCCTGAAGGAAGCTGTGGCCCAGGGAGAAGTGCCCATGCAGGAGCAGATTTTCTGTCAGGAGCTGTGCCTTATGGGAGATCCATACTGGAGAAATCTGTTCCTGAAGGACTATACACAGTGGACAAGACACATTCTGGAGTAGTTTGTGAAGGACTGTACATTGTGGGTGGGATCCCACGCTGGAATAGGGAAACAGCGTGAGGAGGAAGGAGTAGAAGAGAGGAACTATTATGGACTCATCACAACCCCCGTTCCCACCTCTCTACACCATTCAGGGAGTGGATGAAGTAAAGGAGTTAAGAACATCGAGCCTGGGAAGAAGGCTGGGTGGGAGAGATGTGTTTTTAGGGTTTTTTCTGTTTGTTTGTTTCTCACCATTTAACTTTATTTTTAATTGAATGCAAATTAAATTAAGCTTCCCCGAGCTGAGTCTATTTTGCTGTGGTGGTAATTGGCAAGTAAGTGATACTTCTGTGTTTATCCTGACATTTAAATTTGCCATCTTGTTTTGTCCCCTGTCCTGTTCAGGAGAGGGAGTGATAGAACAACTGGGTGGACATCTAGAAGCCAGCCAAGGTCAGCCCACCAAAACTGCTTGTCTTAATTTTCATTTTAACATTTACATAATCATTTATCTGCTTTAACTTCACATGACTATTAGAGGTTAGCTTATTGTGTAGTGGAAATAGGATGGACAAATCATGTTTGATACTATCTTGATACAAATCAGTTCAGAATTTGTCATTATTTTTTCAGTTTCTAGACTAATTTCATATCCATGACCTCTGGTTGTCATCCGTTCTAAGGAGCTAACTACTCTCCTCTGCCTCCATATGATTACATCTCATCTACAATTTACAGTACTCTTTGTGGTATCAAAATCACTCTTTGCTGGCTTACATGGTATCATCATTGACAAGAAATTTGGAAAGTAAAATATATTAAAAAACTAGCGTACCTCTTAAGGCAGACATACTGGTCAAGGAAAACCAACATTTAGCAGACTGACCTGACCTAACCACTTCTCACCAAAGTTCTGAACTTTTCTTCTAGCCACATAAGCAAATGTCAAACTTGTAGGGACTTGAGTTGAAGTAACCCTTATCACTTCTCTAATTTGCATCAGTCAACTCCATGTACAGACCCAAAAAGGTAAATTATGTTTTCCATTCAGTAGTATCTATGGGAAAATGTGCCTCAGCCTCTCCAAAAAAATGTTGTTGAGGGCGTGGTGCCTTATATAGCATCCCTTTCCTGACAAGCAGGTCAAAAGTACAATAGGCACTGGGTCAGGAAAGACACACAATGTCAAGCACATTTTCTGGAGCTAAGCACACCTCCATATCCCAGATGGTTGTTCCTATACTCATCTTTCACATCACAGAGGAAGGAGATTTGCAGTGTAACGTAGCACATGAAATACAGTGAGGAAGGAGGTGGTATATAAGAAGGGAGGGAGGGAATCCGCAAATGTGCCATCCATCCATCAGAGCACCAGATGACAGACTCCACTGCATGTCCTCTGAGCTCTGCTTTCAGGACCTGTGGGCTCACAATCACACAGGCACATGAAGTGTTGAGGGCACTGGGGAAGCTGGGAACACTGCCAGAATCTGGCATCTGTATCCCCAAGAATAAGAGGAATGACCAGAATTGCTCAGCCATGTGTTTGCTATATGTTTGTACTTTCTGCAGTGTTTATCAGAACTTACACAAGAGAGGAAGCAATAAAAGCATCCTACCTTTTGGGATGGCTGTCAGTCTTATGAGATGAAAGATTTCACTGTACTAAAGTTCACTTGCACACACAGGAAATTGGGCAGCACCATTAGTTGTGGATTTCTTCACAACCATGCTGCAAAATCCTGCTATGTAAACACAGTAACCCCACATGCTTACGTATTATGGCACTCCAGGGGGAGGGCTACACTCTTGATAGTGATGGTGGTCATGAAAAAGGAGCAGGGACAGGTGCACATT
This sequence comes from Pomatostomus ruficeps, assembly GCA_013400735.1. Lineage (NCBI taxonomy): Eukaryota > Metazoa > Chordata > Aves > Passeriformes > Timaliidae > Pomatostomus > Pomatostomus ruficeps. The sequence goes on along the minus strand of VYZT01058673.1, from coordinate 35,188 downwards.
GCTATCACTACCACAGCTCTAAAAACTTCTCTTCCTAAAGCTGAGGTATGAAACCACCTGGTAATGAAGCTGTGAAAAACTTTTTATGAGGTTCCCCCACACCTCTACATCACAGAGAGATAAGGCCTATAAGACCAAATGGCTGCTGCTCGAGTTATAACAGTAGCAACCTATGAAGGAAGCATTCTCATATTCTAAAAGAATCAGTGAAGAATCCTGAAGGCAGGTGAATTTGGTAAGACAAAGCAGCAGAAAGGACAGGCTCAGTCCCTACCAAGAAGATCCTTGAATTGTCCATGATGTGTGCAAATGCCAGACCACTTGAAGAGTTGAGGGTGGATCGGCAGTGAGACTTCATAGCCTGGTAAGGGCAAATACTGTCTTCAGGGCATATGCAGTGCCCTCGAGATGTACCTTACAATAGCCAAAGGGCCACATGAGACAGCTGCATCTGCCTCTCCAAGGCAGAAACAGAGAGTGTCATGACACTGTCAGCCCTGCTTGTCCCACCCTGGCCTCAGCTTGTCCCCAAGAAGGTGCCCAATGCTCAAGTCTGGGATTGCGCTGGTGCTTCCACTGCCCTGCTCCTGGCTGGGACAGTGGGACAGCCTTGGCTGCCAGACCCTGCCATCCCCTGCTCGTGGGTGCTGTTGGCCGCCATGGAGATCTGAACGGGTGTTGTAAAATAAGGAACTAACTTCAAAGTGTTACAAATTACAAGACACAGCTACTGTGGTAAGTGAAAACACAAAAGGTGCCTGTTCCAGCTAGCAGCACTGAAAACAGCACCAGCTGGACCCTGTACACAGATTAGCCCTCTCTCTCTAGGCATGGCCATGTCACAGATGTGGGACTGCTGAGCATCCTAAAGTAGATCCAGCCAATCCAGGACATACCTGTGTGAGCACTGTGAATATGTAATAAAATTTAACATTATAATGCTTACATATTTTTAGCATGTCCCCTGATGTACATTATCAAACACCTTTGAGCACATTCAGCTCTTTTCTTCCCCATTAGTATGGATGTTCAAGGTACTACACAGTGCTCTTTCTGGAGAAAATGTTCTTCCTAAGCTTCCTGGGCCCTGTCCACTTGAGACTGAAGAGTGTGAAGTTTTGGAGACTAGAAAGGGACCACAGGGATTTGGATTGCTTGAAGGTGAATAGAAGAAAAACATTAGGGCTTAAATTTGAATCTGCGTCTTTGGGGAGTACTTTGGGAGAAAGGGACAATGATGGATGACAACACCAGGACCTACCTATGCCACTATTATGCCTAAAAGGCCCAGGAACACTAGTTTAGCATGTTTAGCAGGTCAACATGAGACTAATACAGAATGAGACATCAATGCTATGCAAGTATATCCTTTTCTAGGAATGAAATTCATTTGGCTAAAAGTAGATATTTAAGACAATGGTTTCTCTGTTTTGGGGGTTCTAGTGCAGTTTGTGCTTGAGGTCAGTTGATCTTGTTTGTACAACCTCTGATACCCACCTCCATTCATGCAAGCTATTCTCTCAGCCAGGGCTTCCAAGACCACTTTGCATTCTCTTCCTAAAGAGAATATTTAAAGATTTCTTTTTAAATGAACACAAACTGTCCAAATACTGAAATAGTTGGCTAGCTCTTGGTCATCTACTGTTAAGAGTACTACTTGAAGACATCTCAAGTCAGATATGCTCACCCAAAAAAACTAGAAGTGAATTCCTCTTGAAAGTCCTGGAGTACATACCTGGTTACAGTCTGAAAGGTGTAGTGAGATGGAACTAAACTATAATCATAAAAGGATTAAGGCACATATGTAGTAGATATTCTAACATGTTCTTGGCCTCTCTGTATTTAGTAAGCTGGTCCAATCTTTCCAACTACACACACAAGTTACCAACAAGGCCATGTAGATACACATCAAGTATTTTTATAAGGAGTGTCATATATAAGTCCATGAGCAAAACCCAGAGATGTATCCCTCCACTTCATTATCCCTCCATTTTTTGCTTCTTGCATGTCTGTAGAAGGACAACATGGCTGGTGAAAGGTCTATAACACAAGTGTAGAGCACAGTCTAGGATGGCTGAGGAAGCTGGTGTTGGTTAACCTGGAGAAAAGGAGGCTCAGGGGAGAACTTATTTGATCTCTCTATAACTACCTGAAAGACAGCTGTACAAGACTCTTCTTCCTAGTACAAGGATAGGCTGAGAGGCAATGTTCTCAAGTTGTACCAGGAGATGTTTAGATAGGACATTAAGAAAAAAATCTTCGCTAAAAGGGTTGCAAAACATTGGAACAGATTGCCTGGGGAACTGTGGAGTCACCAGCCCTAGAAGAAATTAAAAGATTAGTTGATGTGTTGCATAAGGACATGGTTTATTGGTGGGCTTGGCAGTGTTACATTAATGTTCAGACTCAGTAATCTTAGAGGTCTATTCCAAATAAACAATTAGATGATTCCATGATTTTATTGTTTAATTCAACCATCTTTTTTAATAAAAAGCACTATCATCACACAGGCTTTTGTGCCAGACACACATCACCTTCTTCACTTTGATGCTGTAGTCCAGGTATGCTGCTGATACATCTCTAAGGAGTTTGAACTGTTATGCTGAACTGTGTCTGCCTAGTGCTCTTTGGGTAAATGTCACAAGCTGTGACTGAGGCAGTGGGAGGTGATGTGTTCTTGTAAATGCCTAATACTGTCAGTCTTAATTTGAGGTGAATCAGTTTTATTCTTTCTGTTCTGCTCCCTTCTGGAGTGAAGAAAGAAGGTGCAGAAAGACCTTCCTTCAACTCCACACATTCTCTGGTTCAGGGACAGAAGGAATAATGCCTCATGATGTAGGGCATATTTTTGGGGCTTGGAGTTCAGTGTTAGAGAACATATGGAATATTGTTTTATTTCTCCCCCATCTTTGGTGAAGCAGAGACTTCTATTGATGGACATAACAGACAGGACACCTTTGACAGGCTCTTCCATGAGATGAAAAGTTATTCATCTGGGCCTTATACATGCAACTTACTCCTACCTATACAGGCTGGAACCATTATAAGAGGCTAACATATACTCCAGTTTAGAGGAAGAGTTTTCTTCTCAGGGAGAGCATAGACATAATGTAAGGAGGAATTGAGGGTGTGCTGAAAGGGATCAGAAATGTAGCTTTCTTTGGTTGTGGATTGTGATATAACCTTTTTGAAAACATGACTGATTTGAAATGCTATTTTCATGAAGGTATATATCTAGAGAAGCTTCAGTGAATATAGGAGTAAATAAGTTATTCAGCACTTGAGTTGAAGCATCTTATGAACAATGATAGCTACAGCAGGAAATGCAGTCAGGCTAAAGAAAAACACATATTTAATCATGAATCTCACTCCTATAGTCTGTGTGGAAATAATAAGAAAAATAAGGCTAAGGAATTTAGTGGCAGAGATATATTAATGTAAGTTGCAGTCCAATATTTGTTTGATTCTTCATTCAAAAAGTGCAACTAACAACTAAAGGCAGTGCCTTCTCTGAAAATATACCTCTACTACTGTAGGAAACTGAAGTCTAGACTCATTGAAGAACCTCCAAGAAGGATCTCACTCTTCACACCCCAAACCCTTGCTCCCACACACTAATACCCAAATGTAAGTTACAAAAACATTTTTTATGCATTTTTTATGTGCTCAGTGATATTGCTGAGGGACAATTTTTACAGGTTGAAATGGTTTTCTTACAAACTCATTTCAGTCATGACTGCACATAGGAAGTATAAAAGCCTACTTGTTCTAATATGTACTTTTAGTATTATACCTGTATCTTAAACCCCATGAATTTTGATGTTACATAAAAAGTTAAATTTATGTGGGTTAAGATGTACCATGAAATACAAAAACCTCATAGAATATTACCACAAATAATTTCTGAACGAGTATGCTGAAATCCTCAATATAACATGACTGAATGGATTATGAGAAAAGTTGAGCAAGAATAGATTTCTCACCCCACATAATTTTGACCTTCGTCAATGACCTAGAAGAAATAAGGTTCCAATCAATAATTTAAAGATGACAAAGATTCTGTGATTGGTTAAATAATGAACAGTGCAAATCATTGTCAGAAGAAGGTATGGTTTACTTGGTAAAGTAGGACAAGAAAAATATTCCTTTCAAAACTAAACAATCTAAGCTGTGCTTACAGAAAGACTATTTTAGGGAGAACGATACTAGAATGCAAAAACTCCAAAAGACTAAGTAGATAATTAAATAGGAATTTGCAATGGTCTTCAATAGCATAACTATAACAGGTAATTAATGAGGCTAGGAAAGAGGAGTAAAGAGGTGCCTATTACAGAGATCCACATCTTGAGATGGGTCTTAAAACATTGGAGAGATTTTAAAACAGAAATAAAGCCACAGAATCATAGAATCACAGAGTGTGCTGGGTTGGAAGGGACACATCAGGATCCCAGAGTCCAACTCTTGGCATTTCGCAGGACACTCCAAGGATCACGCTATATGCCTGGGAGCATTGTCCAAATGGTTCTTTAACTCTGTCAGGCTGGTGCTGTGACCACTTCCCTGGGGAAGCCTGTTCCAGGGCTCAACCACCCTCTGGGTGAAAAAACTTTTCTTGATATCTAACCTAAACCTCCTCTGATTCAGCTTCATGCTGTTTCCTTGAGTCCTGTAATTAGTCATAAGAGTGAAGAGATCAGTGCCTGTCCCTCCTTTCCCCCTGTGAGGATGCTGAAGACTGCAGTGTAGTCTTCCCTCCGTCTCCGTTTCTCGAGACTGAACAGATCAAGTGACCTCAACCCTCCCTTGCCCGCCTGGCAATGCTGTGCCTCATGCACCCCAGGACACCCTTGGCCATCCTGGCTGCCAGGGCACTGCTGACTCATGTTCAACTTGCCATCAACCAGGACCCCCAGGTCCCTTTCCACAGCGCTACTCTCCAGCCTCTCCTTCACCAGTCTATACACCCAACCAGGGCTGACTCAGCCCAGATGGAGAATCCAGCACTTGCTCATGTAAAAGTTCATATGGTTGGTGANGAAGAGAACTGGGTTGGGGATGGAACCCTGCGGAGCCCCACCAGTGACAGGTCGTCAGTCTGATGACACTCCATTCACTGTAACTCTTTGTGCCTGACCTGTGAGCCCATTGCTCACCCATCGTGTAACATGGTTATCCAGCTGTGTGCTGGACATTTTGTCCAGAAGATCCTGTGAGAGGCTATATCAAAAACTTTGCTGAAATCCAAGATTCCATCTACTGGCTTTCCTAGATCAACTAGGTGAGTTATCCTAGGAAATCAGTTTCAACAGGCAGGACTTTCCCCTCATGAACCCATGCTGGCTGTGACCTGGCCCTAAAACAATTTCCGTAGTTGAAAAAACATATACAAACTCTCAAAAAAATCGGTGGTGTTTTTAACTTGAGGGGACTTGAAAGAGTCATTTGATCTTTAAGTATTTATATGGTTGTACTTTTAGCTTAGGTGTACTTGAATGCCTTTGTATGGATTTTTATTCTAATAAAGGAGAAAGTTGTGTCACTATTCACTAGATAGTTGGCTGGATGTCTTAATTTTAATTATATTAGGAAATAACATTTCAGAGTAGTAGGAACTGTCTTTATGGTGTGCTTCGTGAAGGTGATGCTCTGGTAGTTGATTAACAGGATCAAGTTTTTGAGAAGGACATTGAGAATGGCCCTCCATGTGTAGAGGCCTGAATCCACTGCTGGCCATCCCATAAGACTACAGTCCAGCATAGCAACTGTTTTTGAAGGCGTGGAGCCCCTTTTCCACAATGGAGAAGGAGAGGAGGGAAATTGCAACTTGGATGAGGATCATGGTGGTCTACTTTTGTGATTATGATGGTGGCTGCTTCAGAGAAACAAACCAAGCCAAGATGACGCCCAGGGTTCCAAAGGCGGGACAGAATTTGTAGTCAGCAACAGTTCTGCAGGTCCCAACTCAGGAAGAGGTCAGTTGCTATTTGTTCTGATGAGAACATAGACAAAAGCATGAATAACTGGAGCATGATGAAAACTTAAAATTTGTATTTGAGGCAAGAAAACTATTAGATTTTGAGATCATGAAGAAAATCTAATTCATCTCAAGTCTAACATAACTGAAAACAATTAGCATTACTTTTAAATCTATTATAATTTAAAATTACCTTTTTAATGGAGAAAATTGTCAATATTTGTATTTAAACGTCTCATTGTAGCTTTCAGGAAATAATGTGTAATTTTGAAATGTTTGGAATAATTTTCTTTCACTTCCCTATTCACTGAAGTACTTCTTAAGCAAATGTTTGCATATGTAATTAGAAAACTGTATGCATGAATATGTGCAGCAATCATATTTGCAGCACTGTACATTTTTTGATTTTTATACCATTGAAATTATTTGCCTCAAATATTTACACTTATTACTTTGTTTTAAAATGTTATCAGAGACTCTTCAGTTATACCAGAAATCTACGCTGTCTCTGTAATTAGTTCATACACACATAGTAAGATCTTTCCTTTTTTTTTATCCTTGTTATTTTACTTCATTTTACTCTGAAGTCAGGGCAATTAAAAATTTCAAAATATTTCCTTCTATAACATTTTTTGCATGTGTGTGGGATGATGAGGAAAAACCTTATTGCTTTGAGTGACATATCTTTTATTTCTGTTTCAAAAAACACTCTACTCTCATGTTCAAAGACTAATCCGAATTCCCGGAATGTTTTAGCTTCAACATATGCACGACTGTCTTCCATGTCATGACTAACTATTATGTTAATAGAGAAGTACATTGATATATAACTTGGACTACATTTGAGAGTTTCTCAATCTAACCAAAGAATGTCTTTTATCTTCTAAAATTCTATGGAATTCTTACATGTTTCCCAATGAGTTACTGTAACTTTGAAATATATTGTTTTGGAAGAATAGGCTTGGATGTAATGTTAAGTAAGACATCGGTGTCTTTCAAATATGTGTATCTAATGAAGGGAAAGGTTTCTTTGACGAAGTAATGATTTCTGCACTGATCCCATATTCATTAAAAATGAAATATTTGAGTTCTTCATGCTGAACTCTTTTGTTTTACTGGCTGAAGTATTTTTGATTGTTTAGCAGGGCTCATGGGGCATATTTTCTGTTTGCACTTTGACTAGTCAAGCTTCAGACTGAGTTGCTAAAATTTATAACAGATACCAAATCAATGACAAATGTTACATTTTCCACTAAACCTTATTGCGCACAAATCCTTTTTATTTTTAATATGCCATTTGTTGACTTAAACAGTTATTAGCTTTCCCCTACTAATAGGAAAATGGTTCTAAAGTCTGTATTTTGATAACATAGTTCTTTGCCAAATATGGGTATAACTGAAAATTAAGACAAAACTCAGCATTACTTAGGTGGTGACTCAATATGAGCAAAATGTTAAGGGAACACAAGGTCAATGCTTCTTCACTTTGATGAGTGCTTTGATGAACACTCAGACAAAAATATGTGTGGATGTATTTGTGCTTTCAAAGCAAATGAATTGAACAGAGTGAAAAAAGGAAATTTTCTTCCCAAGGAAAAAAAGGCTATCTGTACATCTGCAGTTTGAGATTAAAGGTAGTACAAGGACAATAGTGCTTTCACTGGTGGTGCTCTTCCCCCATTATAGCTTGGCCCCACAATGCTTCATTTATCAGGAATGTATTACGGGAGACAGTTTAAAAATATCCAAGTGATAGATATTCTTTTCCTGTTGTGTTTAGAATAAATGGCTTACTGTAATAGTGGAATTGCAGAAGAATTTAGTTCAGAACTTCTGGGAAAATGAACTTAATAAGCCCTTAAAGCATTCATTTATTTCTGAGTCTTTTCAATGTTTCTGTTAAAAGACTAAGCCTGTTTCAAATATTGTCTGTATTTTTCTAACATTTTTAAAGTATGAGTGACAAATTCACATTTTCCTCACTGATGGTCCATCTTCCAGACCTCTGTATGTATCACAGTTCTCATTTCTGGAATAGGAAGTCTATACTTTTATCTGCTGAACACAAGTATTTGCAGACTGAGTCTCATGAATTATACACCCTGATAAAAAATTAGTTTTACAAATGACTTGTGATGGGTAAATGATCCTGCGTACACTTTCCTTCTGGAAAATGGAAGATAGGAAATTCTTCTCTGAAAGAGAAAGGCACAAGAGTTCACATTCTCCACAAGGAATTTTATTGCTCTGATCATTGATGACTTTCTGTCACTGTAACTTAAGGAATATACTAGATAGAATGACAAAAGCCAGGTAAAATTAAAGACATGTAAAGCCAAGCTGTCAATTTATTGCCCATTTCCAGCAATTTGTTGGGCAAATACAAGGATCACCATTCTTTCTACACAGTCTTCACGTTACTAGCTTCACAGAAAAATGGAAACATAGGACATGCATCCACCAAACGGAAAAATAGAAAATATGGTATGCAGGTGTGAGTCCATGCATGGCATTATTCCTGCATGGATTTCTCAGTGTGCATCCATGTAAATGGTTTTCTTATTTATTTTATAGGCTTAAGATCTCACAGAAATATGAATTTGACAGGACTACAGTACAACTCATAAAAATTTGAATTTTCCAATCAGTAGACTGTTGCATTCCTCATAGGTCTTTTCACTACTAGCTTTAAGCATAATTATTCACGAATTTAGTAAGACATAATATCCCTAATATACCAGGGAACAAGAATGACATACGAATAGAAAGGGTTCTGAGTCTTACAAGACAACCATATTAATATTCCCTAAATAAGCAGAAAATACTTTATTCCACAAAAACTTCTGCATCTGCTCCAAATAACATTCAGTGGTACCTTCTAAACGTGATATTATGGGAATTTTTTTTTTACAGTGGTATCATACAAATCAGCCAATCTCATTTGTTTATATAGTCAGGGAATTACCACCTTCCTTGTCCTCTGACAGGAGTCTTCTGTACACATGAATCAAAAGAACTTCTCTGCTTCTGCTTCTGGACATTTTTGGACTATCAGATGATACTGAGCTAGAAAGAGTCACAATATTCCATGGCTACTGAGCTGGGATTCAAGGTCTAGTTATGTGGCCTTGAAGAGACATCATGTCATAGCTGGTAATGGTAGCTAGAAGAGGCCCTGAGGGTTATGATACAGTAGCAATTTGCCAACAGTAAGTTTGAATAAAACTCTCCATACCTCTTTATACAAACACAGACTGAAAAATATCAGAGGGAAAATAATTTGCATTATCTTAAAATTCCTAATTCTATATCATGGTCTAAAAATACCTAACACATTTATCAAAATGCCTAATGACATTTATCCACCTTAGTCATAACCTTATCAAATGAAGTTATTCTAGTGTTATTTCAAAACAAAAAACCCCAAAACCCTGTTCTGTATTAGTTCTCATGTAATACAAAAGTAATCTCAACTGTTTGATCCTATACAAGTAAAAAAGGGCAAAACCCCTCTGAATATAGCTGGGGATTCACCCATTTAGCATACATTATGGCACCCTTCTGAGTGAACACAAGGTGAAGCATTCAGCACTATGAAAGTGTCTGAATTACCTGGATTGTCTGAACTTACTGTTAATTTTATATTTTATAAATTTTATAAATTTCATATATTTTAATACAGAATAACTGAAACCTTTACCTGACTATCACTAATAAGCAATGAATTGCTTAATTTTCTATGATTTATCATATCATTGTTTGGCAAAGTTATGATAGAACACTTCCAGTAAAGAGGTTTCTTAAGTGTCTTATAAATAAATATTTTCAGCTTATACTATAAATTATTTTATTCATATGTATGTGTATTTGCTCCTTAAACTACAAAAATATGACACCATTTAAACTATTAAATGTCACTTAAGCACAGTCTTTGGTCTGCACTGTAGCATGTCAACCAAAAAACCGTATCTCCCCAGCTACATTTCAGCCTAAATGCTAAAAACAGAATGATCAGATAATGATATTTACAATACTGTGAAGGACTGAGGTCTAAATAGAGCCTTACCATAAAACTCAAGAGAAAGGAAAGCTTCTGCCCTTTTTGTTCCCGTCTCCTGTCCACATTCATCCAGAATCTTAGAGAAGGGTTTTTCCTGCCTATTCTTCATCAGCTGGTGAAGCGGCTGATGACTAGCTCTTCTTGTAGTCTTCTACCTTAACAAAGAGTGGATATTATTTGAGTGTTACTCTTACTATCTTCTTCAAAGAGAAAGACAACATTCAACTTTATTTCTAAGAAGATATTTTGGCTTTGGTATATGTTTTTTCCTTTTCTTTTCCTTCCTAATGGGCAGAACTGAATCTAGACCAGATGGAATTTAACTTTCGTCATGCTCTGTGAAGTTATCATTTGCATAATAAAGAATAAAAATAATAATTCCATATCATCCTTGATACTATTCGCTTACTTTTCTGTGGCACTGATATTTTGGAGAAAATTATAGAACTATTTGTTTCCAGAGATAACAGTCTACCAGAAAATATGTATGGAATGTTTGTCTAAAAGAAGGATACAAATTCTGCAGCTTCAAGTACTCCTCTCTTTATAACTTCTACTATGTTCCACTAGTTTGTCACATCATGACATCTGAGTGATTCTTAAATCTTTTAATAGTTGGAATTAAATAGAAAACTAGATGTGTAGTCATACTGCCTTATGTGTTGCAGCAACCTGTGCTGTTTCTTTAAAAGCAAATCAAATAAGTAAGAGTGTATCCAAGCAGGGAAGAGGTGAGAAACAGAAAGCTACTTAGGGAAAGCTAGAAAGGGTATGAACATGTTTATCTCAACATTATATCCATTTTGACAAATATATTTCATGTTTATATCTAATATTGCTAGTAGAAAACAGACAAATATAAGCAGAATATCTGTACATGTATTTGAGTTTAAAACACTTATTGTTCTATTGACAAGTAGATTTATTTTACCCTAGAATTCCTGGGACTCTTATAAAAGTATCCAAGATATCAGCAGGTCTCCTTCTGAGTGAAAATAACATCTTTTCAGGCTCCATTAGTGTGACATATTAAAACTCATTATATTCAGTAGGATTCTGAATGAGAACATGTGTTTTTAACATATGATGTTCAATATCTGGCAAAGGCAATATATACTTAGATTATATGCTTCTGTGAAAAGAGAGGGATTTACAGCTCTTTTCATGCTTTTATGCCCTGAGGTTGTGCATGATTATAGCAAGGTTTTGCTTCTCTCCTTTTCTCTGCTGAAATTAAAAAGATATAACAGAGATATAACAATCAAAGTCTACAGAGAGAATTCCCAGTAGTACGACTTTGAAATTAGAGTAACCCCATCTGAATGATGATAAGTAAACAGAATTCTTAAGCGTGTTTTGGGGTGGTGTTTTTTCACATGATGGCATGCAGGAAGAAATCAATGTCTCAGAGGGTGAAACCCATGGATGCTTGGTTTTGCTTTTGGTTTTTAACAGAAGTAGAGCTTGATAGTGCCCACTCAGACAAGCTTGTTTTCTGAATATATTTTTTATTCTAAAAAGAAATATGGGCATATTGAAGTCTAACTAGATGTTTTAAATTAGATGTTTTTGTTAAATGTTTTAAATATGTGAAACACAGGTTTGGCCTCAAAATGAAACAGAACAGCAGAGGCAATAATGATGTGTTACAGTGGACTGCTGCTTTCTATCATTAGAAATATTTCTTTTGTCATGATGGCACAGATAGATTTGCTGCACTCCTTTTCAAATGTAGAAGTGTGTGTAGAAGTCATTATAAAGCTCTTGGCCAAGTCACAGGTGTCTACTTTATTTTACTTTATTTTACTTTATTTTACTTTATTTTACTTTATTTTATTTTATTTTATTTATTATTTTAACTATTTCCAACAAATACATTTATTTACCAATCTGATCATTATCTATTCCCTCAAAAGCAATTGAAAGCTAAGCTCTTGATGTCATAGTAGCTGGAGGATTAAGATCTATGTTCTGAAAACAATTCAGAATATATACTGTTACTTCTAAAATAGCTGTGCATCTATAGGTTTTGTGAACTCCTGAACTCTCCTTGAGTTCTAAAGTATTCAGTTACCTCTTTGAACATAGTGTCAAACTCTACCAAGAAAACAGAAGGAAACAAACATCTTCCTGAATCCCTCTTGAACTGTGGAATTTGTCTTTCAGGATAAGTATGAAATTCTCAGAAGATATTAGGGCACAGTAAAGGAGGGGAAAAAAAGAAAAAAAAAAAAGAAGGAAAGGACAACACAACGATATAGGAGTATATTTATCTCTAAAGCATATAATGAAAGAATGATGTGCTGCCTGCTGTAAATATCTGAACCCATTTTGTTCTCCCATTCTTGCAGTGAATTTGAAGGTCATTTGAGAGTCCCTGTCTTCGCTGGAAATGAGGTCCCAAAATTGCTGTAAAAGCAAGTCTTCTTGAAGTACAATTTCTGATCCCAAGAGAAAATCCCATAATTTGCAAATGAAAGAGTAAGTGAATGTGGAGCTTACTTACTGCATCTGCCACAGCATGGTATTTAGGGAGTTCATTGTTATAAGCAAAGATAATGAACACTACACCTCCTGCACACAGTGTTCCTAGCACCTCCATATCAACTTGTGGTGTTTCCTTGACTAAAAATCTCTCTTTCTTGTCCTGAAACTTTTCTTCTTTACTTCTTCACACACTACAAATGCAAAGCCATGAAATCAAGGTGCAATTGCTTGGAGCAAAGAGAAAACTCGAATATTTAGCACTCTTTTTTGTTGAAAATTTTCAATTTTATAAGGAAAAAATCCAACATTCATGCACATTGTTAGTCCACTAATGGATCTCATTCTACCGAAAGACACAGATGATAAAATATATTTTTAATTATGCAAAAATTATCTGTTAAAGAAATACACATAGGTCTTTAATAGTGAGGCTCTTAATAAGGATGTTATAAATGAGTTCTTTGTATTTTTATACCACTGTGATCATGATCAGCATAACTTTCATTACACCATATGACTGGTATAGTATATGACAAGTATAAACTGATATATATGAGACAACATGTCTAGGGTGATGGTTTACCACATCTTATAATTAACATTTTCTAGAAATCCTTTCAGGTCCCCAATCATTTTCATTGATGATGTTCCTTTACCTGTAGCTAACCAGGAAACAAACTTCAGAACCAACCAAACAAATAAAAAACTTCATGGAATTTTAGCTTTTCTTTTTCAGTTCAGTTAATTAAGGATTAAAATATTCTAGATATACTTTTCCTAGCAGAAATATCTAATTGGAAGTTTTAAAAAGATTAAATATCTATCCTCCCTTAGCAGTGATCCTAAAACACATATCATTTTTACGTCATTCTTCTACTTATTTAAGTAGATACTTTCATTGTGGATCAAACACAGAGTATGTATAGTTGACATGGATGGAAAATAAAGCCATAAATTTTTCCTGCCATTGGTAATGTAAAATAGAAGACTAAATGATGTGGTTTTAGTAGTAGGGAGAGGGTTATAAAGATGATTCTTGTGAGAGGTTTCTGGAATTCTTCACCATTTCCAGCAGAGCCAATCTCTGATGGCTCTGAAGATGATGGACATGCCACTGACCATGTCTGGGCCAATTAGAAAGGTTGGTTACGTTTCTGTGATGACATATTTAAGGAAAAATTAAAGTGTGCATGCAGCTGCTTTTAGTTAGAGAAGGAGGAGGATGTGAGAACATGTGAGGGAAAACAACATGGAGACACCAAGGTCAGTGGAGAAGGAAGGGGAAGAAGTGCTCCAGGTGCTGGAGCTGAGATTCCTCTGCAGGCCGTGGTGAGCCCATGGTGAGGCGGGGTGTCCCCCCTGCAGTCCATGGGGTCCATGAGGGATGCAGAGCCACCCGCAGTCGGTGGGGGAGGTGCCAACCTTGGAGCGGGGAGATGCCAGAAGCTGCAGCAGCCATGGATGCCAGAAGAAGCCGTAGCAGGTGCAGTTTAGAGAGAGACAGAGACTGGGATAAAAGTCTCATAGTTTGTAGAAGAGGTGACCACCCTGGCATGAGTGGATGTCAGAGGAAACTGCAGTCCAGGTGGGAGACCCAGTTGGAGAGAGAGTGGTCCCCTGCTTCCATGCTGGAGCAGTTTGTCCTCGAAGGACTGCATCCTATGGATGAGTAAACCCACACCATAGATGTTAACAGAGAACTGTCTCTCGTGGGAGGGACCCCATAGCAAACACAGAAGAAAAAATCTCTCCCTAAGCAGGGGAAGAAGATCCTGGAAATGGACTGACCAGAAAAAAAACAAAAAAACCACACACTGCCCCCCCTTGTACTGTTGGTGAGAGAGAGAGAGGAGTGAGAAGAGAAAAAGAACGGTGTCTTTTAAAAGTTTTGTTTTATTTCTCATATCCTCCTTCTAACTCTGGTAGTAATAAATTTCACTTTGCAACTTAAGTTAAGCCTACTTTTGTCCTTAGAGCGTTTTCTCCCAATTCCTTAACTCATAAACCTTTGAGTTAATTCCCTAGGTCTTTTTTCCCCCCTCTCCTTCCCTCCTCTGCCCAGCTGTGGCAGGGGAGGGAACAAATGAGCAGCTGCCATAAGTATCTAGCACTTAACCGAAGTCAAAACCACAACACTAAATGATTACCGAGAAATGTTATAACAGAAAATATTTTAAATATATGTGAAGTACAGAAAATTTTCCACAAAAAGATGGGGGTTTTTTGAGATATGTGAAACAAAGTTGACTCTGTTTCTTATTTTCCACTCTTATTCATTCCAACCAATAGAGTACATATGAAAAAGAAAAAAAAAAAGATTTTGTTCTGAATTTTTTAGAAATAGCAACATTCATCTTGTCATCATTTTTTGACCATTCATTTTATTTCATTTTTATCAAATAGTTCTCTAAATGTTAATGAGAGGGTGTATCATTATTATTTTGGTTTGCTTCCTTTTATTTGTTTATAAGACTTGAAACAATTTTCTTTTTAAGAGTGGTATTAATGTAGTTTTTTGTAGTTATAAACTCTTTGTGGAGATACATTATTTTTAATGTTTCTCTAAATAGTCACTAATCAATTTGGAATGACAAGTAAAAAGTAAGATTCATCTATGGTTTGTTTATGGGTTTTTTGTTTTATTACAATCTAGCTGAGTAAATCTATTAGTTACAAATATTTCATAGAGTCTAGACATCCCAGTGTTATCCAGGCTATATAAGAGGTAGTCCATGCTGAGGTGTTGTAATAGAAAGCTATGTATGTCTCCTTCTTTGCCTGGATGGTTTTGTTCAAATTACAGAAAACTTGACAGGAGATGAAAAAATCCCATTTTGATAAGATCAATAATATTTTATTTTATATTCATGAAGTCTTTAATAATGTAGATAGATGGCATTTTAAAATAGTCTATTACTAATTTGTGCAACAAAGAAAAGGTGTTTAATGCTGCTCTATATTTCTGAACTATTGTACAAATCATAGATAACATCAGTACATAGGTAAAGACACCAAAATGTATTCATTTATGTTTAAGCAAGAAAGAGCTTCAATCCTATTTTTTTTTTTTTGCCTCCCATGTTTCTTTAAATAGTGTAACATTAACCTAGTCATATAGTGAATAACAGAAATAAGAAATGAAAAAGGATCAGAGCAGAAGAGCTTCAAACATTTTCAGGGTAACTGTTTTGTGAGAAACACCTCCTACTGTGTAAGCTAAATGATATTGACATGAGAATAACAGCTCAAAGGTTGGAAAACTATGGTATTTCTTTTCAAATAATAGAAATAAGGGAGTGTGGGGAGGTTACACTTACTATCTTAGCATGCTTTTTATGTTATAGATCAACAATCTGCATCTTCATCTTAGTAGCCATTTTTCCACAGACCAGTAGAACATTTTCTGCCCACATCTGCTAATGCAGAGATCCCAGCTAGAGTATTTCTACTCATGTTCAGAACAAGAAAAGAAAACAGAACTTAAGATATTCTGGAAGCACAAGAACAAGGAAGTTTTACTATAAGTGCTTAAAATGATTCCTGATTTCTTTCTGACACAGTAATTTCCTGGTGCAAGTTCAAAAATGTCTTCTTGGTTTATTATGATGCCCTTTATTGAAGACAGTGTTTTGTGAAAATTCAATTTGAAGTGGAGTTCAAAGCAAGGGGAGAAGTAGATTAAATGAATGCACTTTCCCTAAATAGAAACTGTGGTGATATGAAATTCCATTCATGACTGTTTTCCAATAAAGGTCCATTAGTAAGGTGACAAATGACAAAAAAATAGCATATGAAAATCTCAGTAACAGTTAGAATTTCCTCCTCTATCTTTCCTGTTTTTCAGTAAGACATGAAGATTCTGTTTTGCCTAACTGTAAGATAAGCACTTCCACTATTTATTGATTCTTCTTTTCCATATGAATTGATGAGCTCTTTATTATATGACCACAAGATATGTAAATTGAAGGAAGAGGTGATACCAAAGGAAGATAGATTTTAAAGTAAATAACTTGAGAGTATTTACAAAAGAGAAGAAAATGTACGCCTCAAACAAACCCCTGGTTGTTGTTGCAGTTTTAGTTACTTTCACCATACTAACAGATCTCTTCAGATACACTGCATCCAAATTTTTATTACAGTACAAAACGTGCCTCAACCTGGTCTCTTTACATGTACAAGTGTTTTTCTATATGCAACACTAGTACAGTGTTGCCTAAATTACTGCACCGAGTATTGTCCCTAGTTCTATCTTCTGTGTAATTTCAGAGAATACTCGACTGTGCTAAAATACATATTTATTAGAGATCTTTGCCCTCTGCTCTTAATTGAACTGCTCNAAAAAAAAAAAAAAAGCTCTGCATTTACTGTTGAGAACTTTTTTCTGCTGCATTAACAGAAGAAATTACATTCACAGACAAGACACAATTGGCGTTTTCTCACTGTAATCAACTAATTGTGTGGGCTCCTCTGTGCTTTGTGTGTTGCCTTTAATAAATAAAATCGTGAGGTAAAGAAATAACAGAGACTGCTACTGGAAGTCAAGAAGTCACAAACTGAACATAAATGTGCTCATCCTCTAGAAAACAGGTCCTGATGCTCCTGACAGGGCATTACTGAAATGAACATCACTGTCATATGAGTGGCATTCAGGTCAAGTTGCCAATAAACAGCCAATGTTAGGAATATAAGCCATATGACAATAGAAATAGCATCTTGAGTACTACTTGTAATCTATGTATTGACTACAAAATTGCACAGATGTGGTCAAGTACCACCTGCTGATCTCACTAGTATAATTATTGATAAATGAATTGTATGACCTAGTAAATTATAATATCAGTTTTTATGTTAGTAGCATCAAAAAGTCAAATAACATCTTATTTTCCACTTGAAGTTCCTTAGTTTTTCAGTTTGACCTCACTAGTAGAGTATTGATTTTCAGTTACTTGTTGGCTAAAAGGGGATGGTCACATGATGTTACTGTCACTTTTACATTTGCTCTGCAAGATAAGCATGGTAAAGATTTCTGGTGTGAACTTTGATTAAAGAGGAGTCATATGTCAATAACAGTCTCATGGTTTCAAAACTAGTAAAATCAAACTCCTAGAAGGATTAAACACTGAAATATTTAAAACAGCAGATGTCTAGCTTGATTCCTAGACACAGCTATAATTCAATGACTGAACAAAACTGAGGATAGTGAGTTGGAATAAAAAGTACTGAGCAGTGGTACTCAGTACCTCATCAGAGGTTTCAGCTATAGTGGACATTATTTATTAAACTGTCAATCTGCTGTAACTAGAATAGCGTTAGACAGAGTTCCACAGCAACCAGCTCAGGATCATCTGGGAGTGCTGTATCAGTAAGTCTTGAAATCATTATCCAAATGCTTCAGGGTAAGGCAGTGGCTGCCAGCAAAGTCAGTGATAATTCTGACTAAATGGGGACATCTTTTTTCTTTTCACAGCAGAGCAACTGGTAATCACCGTATGGAATAAAGTGATGATAGATTGGGAGTTTAAAATGAAAATGTCATCCATCCCTACAAGCATGATAGTGACAGTGAAAATCACTGTTGTTTCTCTCAGGTTTTGAAAACATCCTTGACAGAATAACAATCAGAAGAATCTGTTGAAAAGAGTCCTGCCTAAAGATAATCTGAATAGTGAAGACCACACTGACATGATTTTCTGCTCACAAGCAAAAATCAAGAAATGTTCAGAAAATAAAGTCAAAGTCTGTATACTCCTTGCCTCTAACCAAATTCATTAGTATTGGGATTCTGCAAAAACATCTATAGAGATTTCCGTTCAGGCAAGTAAATGGCTGCTCATTTTAAATTGGTAAGTTTTAGCAGCAAAAGTGAAACATTTAGAACTGCTTTTCTTACCTAAAATGGAACCAAACAAGGATGTATTTTTAGACAGGTTTAGTTTATTATCATATGGGTTAAAGCACAGGTATCATATCCATATATGTGAAAGTATACTATACATTACAAATGGTTTCATCTCAGAAGAGTCTTATTGTTAGCAAAAAGCATGTTAAACCAATTTTAAATATTGAAATTTAAGGATGGTTCTAATATCACATGAATACCAAAAGAAACATGCCTAAAAATGGAATCACAGAGAGGACAGAAAAAGTCATTACAGTTACTGGGAAAAGCAGCATAGCTGGAATGAAGAAATGGGGCTTCAAACAGTAGTAAGTACTCTGCAAGTGTTCTTATCTCTTCTCTATATATCTGAGTCTTCTTTTAGAGCTGTCACATCAAATGATCAATCAGTATCCCATAGGCTTTCTTCATGCTCTTGGTACAAAATGGTTAAATGTCTTAAATAGTGAGTCTCAAAGCATTGCCTATAGCTGATATCAAAGCAACGCTCCTGTGAGCTGAGCTGCACCAGACATCTGCTGCATATATCAAATAACCAACCATCCATAAGCATTTTGTATGGACAGTTTAAATACAATGAATGGTTAAGACTGACCCATTAAACATTACTGAGACATTCTCAAGGAAAATCTTCAGTCATAGAACATCAGCCTCACAACATGAGATACAATTAAAGGTCAACTGCTGTGGCAGAGAACATATGCTGATGTTATCAAACATATGGAGAAAAATAAAAGGAAAATTACACTGAACACAAGACAACCATATAAAACAAGGAAAGTGTGGGCATGATGCTGCATCTGTCACATCCCTGGATGTGAGTGTGCTGCAAAAATTTAACAGAAACCCCACAAGTAAAACTGCCTATGTTTTAAGTTGACAGGGGAAGCTTTTGATGGTGTAGACTATGTCATCAGTATCAAAACGTCTTATCAAAACCTGAAAAATACCAGCATAATCGTGAACATTGTACCGGCAACACTACACTACCAAAACAAACAAACAAGCAGACAAGTACTTAGTTTCAAGTGATATCTACTGATGTACAGGAATCCCTGAGAAGGTCTCCCACAAATCTCAAAACATTTTTCCACAGAAATTACCCCTTGAGTGTAGCTCGGCACTGAAATGAAGAGATTGTTTCTAACAGCCATAAAGTAGACCAGCTGCAAATGTAGCAGCTTTGTCATCAGTTTCACAGATGTTTGCAAATCTTAGCTGTCCCAGCTGTTTGATGGGTATTCATGTCTTCTGTGGTCCAAGGGACTGAACTGCACTTCGAATTCTTGCTTGCTGTTGTACGGGTGTGATACCACATGGAGTCAGGAAGTTATGAGGATGGGCAAAGACATGAGGAAGGTGTCCTGGGAGCATAACAGACAGAGTGGGGGTCTCACCAAAGAGAGGTCCAATCCCCTGTACTTGATGAAGGAGAGCAGAGAAAGATCAGTGACAGTAACTATGTTAGAAAAGGTCCTGGTTTGGCTGGGGAGGGTCATGAGGATGGCAACATGTCAGGGTTCAGGCTATGATAGTATAAGGATTAAATGTTTCTAAAATCTGTTAGCTGAAGCAGGCCTCGGAATCTGTTAGCTAGGATAGGCCTCAGAGATTGTTAGTTAGTGTAGGCCTTGGAAACGGGAGATGTGAATTTCTACTTGTGATTGCTTAGAACATATTATATTGTTTCTGTTAAACCATGCGAACCCCCACCTGTGTATCCACCTACAGAAACGCTATGGGAACGGGGCTTGGAGCCACGCTTGGGTGAAAACAATCTTGGAAAGGGGGACGGGGAATCATACTAGGGTAAACATAATCTTGGGGGAGGTTTTTCCAATAGAACAATGTTAAGCTAATGATTAATGTATGATTAACCAACTGTCATGTAACGGAGAGGGTATAAAATGTGTTCACTCCGAATCCATGTTGAATTTGGATTTGGGTCTGTTACCCCCGATTTCCAGAGCTCTTCCAATAAAAGCACCGCATGTTATCATCCTGTGTGATAATATGTTTCTATGCTAACAGCTACTGAAGTACAACATGGGCATCCATACAGCACAACCCAGGCAAGAGCCAGGAGAAAGGGCCTGAACTCCAGTGCAGTCCCTGCAGGAGAACTATTGACCCACAGAGACTGTTCCCAGGCCTTGTCCCAGGCCACTTCACAGTAAAGCTAGCCCTCACCACCTGCATCCCAACACTGAGAGAAGGAAAGAGGTTGTAAAGTCCAGTGATGCGTGGCTGCTTTTCTGAACCAGATGAGACTTGAACCTTTACCTCACTGTAATCCCAAATGAAATGTTATTGCTTTTGTGAGGCTTGCAGATAGGTCAATATTCTTCATTACTGGAAGCAGAAAAAAGAAGGTGTGACTATATGACTCTATAACCCATGTGAGTGTAAATCAGTTCTTATTATTATTAGTTCATGTAAAAACTGTCCCCCTGTATCATAAGCCTGAAGAGACTTAAACTACTGAGAGCTAGCACTGCCTCCCTCCACTAGAAATAAATTTATATCCTTGAGAATATCCATTAAGGGAAAAGCAATATGAGAAAATTGGATGCCTTGAATAAAGACTGTATTAAATGTGAGAATATGACCTACATACTTCATCTAAAAAACAGATTGTTTGCTCAGGTGCTTTTTAACTTTATCCAGATGTAGCTGAATTGCATTTCTCGGCTACCAACTGTACTTGCTGGGTATATGAAAAACATCTCCTATGTTTAGAATTGAACACACAGAAGCCCCCCCAGAAGCCTGTTTCCCTCTGTCTTGAAGATCCTCTTAACAGCAGGCATTAGTTTACAGGACCAAACTCAGTCTCACAGAGTATATTTAGTATTTCTATTGATTGCACCTCAGACGTTCACAATAATCCCATGTGTAGACAAATGGGGATCCAGACTGAATTTTCAGTTTGCTTTTAATTTTGGGGTACCAAAGGAATAAAAACAATTTTGAAAAATTGAGCCAACACCATCCATTTCACATTCCTTCTGCACATTTGAATTTGATGCCTCTTTGTCTTAACCCTACAAAATCTTTATATGCTCCATATGGAGAATTAAATTATGAACACAGTGGAACATCTTGATGTAATTGAACACAGAATCATAGAGTCATAGACTCATTTAAGTTGGAAAAGACCACTAGGACCATCAAGTCCAACCATTAAAGCATTAAACTACTACCAGGTGGTTCAGATGACAATAGATTTCAATGCTGATCAAAATCACAGAAAAGTAGTCAGTCAAAAATCACTATATTTCAATGACTAGCAAGCAGTCTACATACAAGGTTTTGATGGTTTATAAAAATTGCATTATAAAATAATTAATTTCCTATGAAAAGAAACCTAGAAATTGAGAAGATAGTGGAATTACCATTGTATATATATAAGAATATTCAAATGCCTACACCTTCTCATAAGATACCTAAAGGGTTTCATTTTTTTTTTTTCTTGATCACTTATTAGGTACATAGAATTTCACAAATTTTTTAAGATTATCAGCTAGTGCACAGAATCAGATTATTGTTGATTAAGTTAGGAGTGATATTGTAAAATAAAAGCTTGTTGTTCAAAAGCATAATTTACTGCTCATAGGAAGGGGCAGGGAACAAGGCTGATTTCTGATAATGAAGTACTGTTTCTTAAATATTCAAACTATAAATGAGAGATGTCTGAGAAACAACACTTCAAAACACAATCCAATGTACAATATCCATGATGAAATATCTTGCAGTGCAGTTCCATTGAATGGCAAACTGTTTACAAGAACTGAATCATTTTCAACATACAAAGGGCAGTCATCAATCTCTCTCCTTGTTGAAGTTTCATAGTTTAAGCACTGAATAATCAAACAGGCCATTAAAAGTGGTGTTTAATATTAGCTATTTGAAAAGCTCATCAGAAAGCAGGTAGTGCTTCCATGTGACTGTCGGCTTTGTATATGCCCTGGTATCAATATACTGTGAGAACAGCATATGGTTTCTTTGATGGAAAGTAATAGAAAATGACAGACTGTTTGAAGATGCTGTGGTGCCAATTTCATGAATAATGCATTAGGGTAACAGGTATAATCAGTGCAGTTTAATAGTCTGCAGCCTCCAGAGATACTACAGCAGCATACAGAGGAATTATCCTTGTACTAGGACCACCTGACACACCTTTTTTTTTTCCTTGATTTTATTTGATTGAGACTACACTAAAATATGTCTTTAGAAAGGCAGAGTCAGAAACAAAAATGTGTTCTGAGTCAGAATTAATTTAGTATACATGTTCTGTGCAATTTACCTTTTAATAATAAGCACAAATTTTAAAATCCCTTTTCTCAGTTTTAAATTGAACATAGGTTTTAGAACTCAAAATTTTATAGAAAGAAAATTTTATGGTTGTCATTCACGCACTAAAACCATTTTCTATATTGTGGAATGCCTTTATGCCATTTCAAATGATACAACACACTGCACATATACTAAAATTGATTTTAATTTAATGATTTTCATATACCAAAAATAAGTCTAAGAACAATATGAAAAGAAAAACTGTCTTGCAGAATGCTGCTAAAAGATTTTGCATGAAGCATGTGCTGATTTGTATTTAATGATAATAGAAAAGCTCTGTGAAAGAGATTTACACTTAGGGACGCATAATCCTCTTGGCACTCAGGTCTTACATTATGATGTCATGACTCCATAGCAATGAATATGAATTAGGGTAAATGACTTGGGACACAGGATTACAGTCTTAGTACTTATACTTTTACTCAAGGAAAGATGCCTATGTTTCTGAGTTAAAAGTTCCATTTTCTACCTGACAAATGAGCTACAGTGATATATGTCTAGGTTTCAGCTTTATGAATCTATTCTGATTACTATATATCTGCTTCTGAAAAGACATCTTGGCAGATCTCACTTTAAAGAAAAATCATGATGGCTTTTTTAATAGCAATCTACAAGTCAAAAGGGCAGTCAGTATTAATTTTGCATGTTTGTAGATATATATACATTCATGTGTATTCACATAAATACACATCCCACAAATAAGAAAAAACAATGGTAATCTAGGCTGGGTTAGGGTAGGAAATATTTTTGAAATGTACAATTAGGTGGTCTGAAAAAAATAAAGTCAGCCATCAAAAATAAGCTGCTCTAGAACACTACTGCTCATTAAATGAAATATTCTGTGTTATAATAATATCTTCTGATCTTTCCACCCTTTCTACACTGCAGTTTTAATTGCCTGTATGAATGCTTCATGTCGTGCAGCTCTTAACCAGTATATGCAAAAATCCATTATAATATGTTGGGGCCAAATTGCTATATTTTACATTTATAGCAACTTCAGAACATCTAAGGTTTTTAATTCTGAATTCTTAGGAGCTCAAATACTGACATTCATTATTGGAAACATAATGTTTTTTATAATGAAAATATTTCTTATTACAATTCAGTTAGTAAAAATCTAATCTTGTAGAGTGATGCATCTGAACATGAAAAAAATGAAAAAATAAAAACTTTTCCTTTCTAAACTGGCCTTTGTAAATATATTTCATTCACACCTGGGAAATTTTGCATCCAGGAAAGGTGATTTCAGTAACAATCTATAACCTTTTTTTTCCCCCTAGAGATTGTGTGAACATGTTAGGACCTTTCAGCTACCCAGGCAGTTTGAACCCATCCTTTTATTAAAACTCTCTTATCAGCCCCACCTAACACTCAAGAACTATCAACATCTATCACTTGTGTGTCAGCCATTTCTGACAGAACTGTAGCTGATTTTCATTGTTATCTTTCTTGGCAATAAAGATCTAATTTCTAGATTTCTAATGCTAAAAAGTTCTGCTGTGTTCCTACCACAATGAAAACCATAGCAGATAAATGTGTGGGTGTAGGCCTGGGGGATTAACTTTGTTAGCAACATCTCATACTATTTAGTTGATTCAGAATAACTGCAATATTCTTTATAAACTATTTTTTCTGTTGGATTAAGGCAAAAAACCAAGGAACAGACTGAATAGTTTCCCCATCTATTGTACTGGTTCAGTTTCTAAACTTCTACAATTACTACAAAATTGTATCACTTTGTCTGAACTTATTCAACTGTAACATTCAAAGAATGTCCAGCCTAAAAATATCAATTGCAGCTTCCAGTGTTGTCACAGCAGCATAAAACTGGTGAAATGAACAGTTAGCATCAGAATAGCTGAGAAAACTTTAATATGAACAACTGTTTGATAATCACAGTTGTTTAGCATGTGTCCTCTGTATACTGCGCATGAATATCAGGAGAAAGAAACAACAATGCAAAGCATATGTAAGAGCTTTCATGGGACACAGAATTTAACACAGGGAATTCTTCCAGGTCAAATTTAAGCATGGGGTCAAAAGCTAAAATTGCCAGTTTGGAGTTTGAGATAAGAGAAAAGAGTTTTCCTAGGGAAACCCTACATCAGTTATGAGATATTTTAGAAATATTGCTATGTGAAGAATTACTGTTGAAACTCTATTGTCTTGTTGGTTTAGAATGACCAGCAACAAGGTAAAAATTTCCATGCACAGAGGCCTGCATTTGAAATCCCCTGCAAAAAGTTGCATGCCCACCTACAACAATGTTACATGAAGTTCCAGGTATTAATAACAGGAAAGAAGAACATAGATGTCTTCTGACAGCTGAAGATTTACCAAACCGTTTGCAGTAGACTTCCCTCCTGCTGAGTGACTGCTGGGCTGTGCAATATCGTACAGACCACTTGTTATGATGTGGACATTGCTGATTCATGCTGACAGCTTGGGCCTACCTCAAAGATTGCCATTCTAGGATTGTGGGTCCATGAACCATCAAGGGAGATTCTTCAGCTCCACCTCTCAGCATGGAAACCTGTAAGCAGAGACCAGAAGTAAGTTCGTGACATACCCACCAGAGTTGATATGGGCATTGATACTTCTAAACTCGTGCCAATGAAGTGCAAGCGTTAATGATTCACAAGCAACCAAATTGTGGTCAGAACAACTGCAGGGACTTTGTATGCTGTACTTCTGTGGGAGGGCTAAAACAGCCCTTTACAATGCCCTTAGCAGTTCTGATGGTAGATGTGGCAGGAGTGTATGGAGAAGTAATAACTTTCCCCACAGGCCAACAGGGAATTCTCCAGCAGAGCCAAGCAACCAGCTGGCTCTAGTGGCTCTTTCATGCATGCACACACATCCATCTGACATTTTCTCATCTGAGCAATTTAAATAGTCCAACAGAAGCTGGAAATATTGTTATCTGTTCTGTTCAACATCCTTTTTTAGTTTTGCCTTATCTTAGTGTCCTTTTTCCTGCTGCGGTGCATTCCGGGGGGGCACCGAGTGTCCGTCCGCAGCTTCAGGGGCTGTCCGAGCTGCTCTAAGGCATGGGAGGGCTGGCGAAGTTCCTGTAGGGGTTCACCCAATCCACTGATGGTCCAGGCACACCCAAGAAGGAGAGACAAGGCGGAGGGGCTTCCCAGATGGTTTATTCGGCACCAGGATCATGCCAGGGAAGCACTGGCACGGGGGGTTACAGTTACATAAATACAGACAGGAGGGGGTGGGGGGAGTGTACAAGATCCAACAGGGGGGTGCTAGGTTTGAATTTGGCGGGCTTTGTGTAGGATTACACAATACAGAGCCCTCCAGGG